>CACRXK020003281.1:0-33217 GCA_902702795.2 Paramuricea clavata | reverse complement strand
GTTATATTAAAAAATGCTGAATATAACAATTAACAACAATTGTCGCCTGAAGACGGACATTTAAAATGTCCGAAACGTTGCAAATTAAATTAAATTAACCTTTTGTATAAATCCTTGAGAAATAAAAATAAGTAATAAGTTATGAACAACAAAGGTGAAAGTTTTAGAAACAAGAAAAATGAACATGTTAAACATTTTTGCTAGTACATTAGGCAAATTGCCCCAAGCCTCAGTTAGAGAAGACCCGAAAATCTGCAAAAGGTGGCCCCGAAAATCAGGAATTAGTGACATTTGGACCCCTTTTTTAGTAGGCATGGACAGGGAAAATTTTTTTGTGAATTTGATGGGGGATCTCACGAGGTTTTGTTATGCCATTGCAAATAACCTGCTAAGAATAGAGTTCCGTAAGGCACTCAAGGAAATCTATGTAAGCTTGGTTGCAATGTGTGTCACAATATTTACAAAGTTTATGTTTATGGAATCATAAACATGCAGCAAAAAATAGCAAACAATTGGATATTTTTGGCTGTGTTGTCAAACACTCAAGAGCATGTGCCTGTCAGAATCGCATCGTTTTAAAAGCATTAAAATGTCAAAGAAGTAGTATGTTTGTGAAACAAGCCTTTAAAATGTCTTAAAAAACCCGACGTGCATCAATTCATATTTTGGGCAAGGGAGGGGGTTTATGTTTTTTAGCAGGTTATTTTTATAGAGAGAAGTGTCAACATTTTGAGACAGCCCTTAGTGGGGTCTTAGTTATTTGGATGATTTATTCCGCCATTGACTCGGCAGTTCCGTTCGATGTCTTATGTCTCTGAGCTTCGACAAAATCGTCAAATAAGCTAGGCCATGCTTCGCATTCATCGTAATTACTAAAGTCAGGTTTTATTGATTCGGCCATATGTAGAAACATGTTCCATGTATCCCTTGGGATGACTTTAACCCCCCTTTCTTCAATATACTCATACCATCTGTCCATATATACTGGGCCATTGTCACCAAAAACTAACTTCCATAAAGGTATAGCCATATTTACAGGTAGACTTCGCTGTCCTTCGTCGACATCTAACCCAAATCCAAACGTAAATTTATAAAGCTCGCGAAAATCTTCAGTATTCTTTCTGACTTCCTTTTCTATGTCGGCCATTTTGTGTTTAATTGCATTCACATTATCGACTTTTAATAATTTACAACCCTCGACGAACTCTTGTTTCGTGAAACGGCACATTTTAGAAGCGTTAAATTTCCAAGCCAACACGAGTACCACGAATTCGGCAGGATTCACACCAAGATCTTGGCAAAACCATTCCATTCCATTCACAAGAATAGCGTCTTCACTTTCGTCTGTGTATTTTTGAAACATTGCTTCAATTTTCGAGTCATCGAACTCAGACTTCACCATATATGAGCGAGGTATTTCGACAACGTTGATTCTATCTGTCTGAACTGTTTTTTTCTGTGTGGATTCGTACACATTGGTTTGAGGGCCAGCGACAGAATGACTGGTCGATTTGCCTGTGTTTATATTTTCTTGTGCCGAACACATAGACAGACATTTCCCCATAACTCACTTAAAAATATAGCCACGAAACTATAAAGCGAGTACAACCTCTACATTAAACCATAGATTAAACCAACGCAAGAGCGAAAAATTCGTGGCGAAATATACGTTTTTCATGTCAGAACAAAGCCAGGATATTTGTAATTTTTGTCTTCCGGAGCGAGACATATCATGACAAAAGTAGGTATATGACGTAACACGTACCATAAAGTTCCTTTTGATGAATAATTTATTCAAATTATTTATTGAAATTTAATACAAAAGTTATAAAACAACCTGTTAGTAGGCTAAAATATTTTATTTAGTCTATTTAAGAACCTGTTTAGCCTAATTTCCTGGTAAGCACCATTCACATAAGAACCTGACTTTAGGCTAACTTGGAAAATGTAGGTTCTTATATGCGGGTTACTAGGTGGAATTTTCAACTGAAGCCTCTTTTCATAGCCAACTGAAGCCTCTACGGAGAAGAATTTCTCTTTGTCTTTTCTAATTAGTTCCACTCGAGAAATCACAAGACAGTATGAAATCACGATACTTTACTAGTGTTTATCTTTTAATAGACACTTTCCGAATTTGCACGAATGCACAGACCACGAATATAATTATTAAATCATTACATTAGAGAGCTATGAATTCTGATGCTTCTCAGTTTTATCTGCCTTGATTTTCAAAATATTTGGCAATTTCCAACCAGCCAAAATATTCTACATATGCTTCCAAAATGAAGAATAACTCGTATGAAATTTGTCAATAATGCCTTCAAAACCAATCAACACATTCACTCTATACTTCAAGGGTGCGACCGTTCTCTAAGACGGTTAGAGCAAGGTTATTTGTGCCCTGTGGGATATAGAGTGCTTTTAAAATGCACCTAATGATTTTATTTTCGGCACTCGGCCGAACGGGGGCAGCTATAGCCCCCCAACAGTAAAGTGGGGGCAGGGCTAAGCCCCCCTAAAAATAGATAAGATTCCAAATTTTAAAAGACATACATATAAAAATTTGGCAAATTTAGGGGGAAATTTTTATTTGTTGGACAATTTCTGGAAATTAGTCCCCCCCCCTAAATATAAACTGTTCCACCGCCACTGCTCTCTATATACCATAAAGTACACATGAGAATGTTCTAACCTTTACTGCCAGCCAGCAAATTCGGGAAGAGTCTATTATCATGACGGTCTGTGCCAGTGTAACCATGGATTTAAAATAACTGGATAGGAAACTTCCTGACGTCACAGTCTAAACCTAGTTGCAATATGTGACGTCACGTGTATTGCCAAAGTTCTCAGCATTTTTGTTGTTTCGCTATATTTTCCGCTTTAAAAGAGTAATATTGAAGCATAAACTGGTCTAATTGTTTTAAAAAACATGCCTAAGCCAAGACAAAGTATTCAAGGTAAATATTTTTCGTCTTTGTTTTGTATTTTTTAACATTTGTAGCTACGAAGGCGTCGCCAATTTTTACGAAATTTGCGACGCATTTTTCACTGTTTAGTGCTTGAAATATTTGCTAAAATTGACCGGGATTTCATCGTAAAATGGCCTAGTTATATTTATTTGCTCTTTGACTAAAATGTTTAGCTGTATTATCGCTAAACATGCCGTTTTTGAGAATTTGGTTTGCAACTAGGTTTCAACGCCATCATCCCATTGAAAACATTAGGTCACGTCAGCTAGTTTCCTATCCATGTATTTTATTATCCATGGTGTAACGTAGTGACGATAACAGGAAAGTTGCGGAAAACGTCGAAGTTCTGCTTATATTTTTCAGGTAGTGGAATCTATTAATCCGCAGCTTTCTATTACCCATGAGTATGTACAGATGGTCGTTACTAATACTGTATGTATAACTCAACACCGCATAGTCAATATATAAAGTTGGCCCAACCCAGGTTTGAACCTGCATATTCAGGCTTCAGCTGGAGAGAGCACCAATAGGCGCTTTGCAGGCTAGCCTGAAAGCACTTTGTGCATTAGCAATCCCACAACTCTCCGTGCATGTTCTTCATGCTAAATCCATATTTAAGCGCAGCAGTCTTCTATAATAAGTTGCGTGGTTTGTGTCTGAACTTACCTGAGAAAGATGAAGAAATCTTTTAATGTTGATCAGGTAGTTCAGACCCAAACCACGGGGGGTTGTTTCCCTACATGTCTTACATGTTACAATTGAACAGAATTGATGACATAATCCTCTCCGTGAATTTCAATCGCTTTGTAATATTCTGAGAAATCCACGTAGCATTCTACGAAGTCGCCGTCAGTTTCGTCAGCATCAGCAGGTAGCACAGCTTGTCCCGCAGGGAACGTTTCTTGACTGTCTCCTGCCACCATAGGTGCAGTGGTGAATGATAGCGTTGTTTTAGGCGGAACAGCCAACAAGCCAGACGATTTACCAAGAGTGGAAAAAGGGGGTCGAAGCGCAGGTGAAGTAGACGTCCAAACCCCACCATTTGCTGGAAATGGGAATTGAAGAAAGCCAAGGTTGTTCTGACCTACAAAATGTATAAAATACACATATTAAAGATGCTGTAAAGTCCGTTCTGCGCATATATTCTGCGCATCAACACATTCCATCAGTGGGGGAGCAACCTTTGGAATGTTGTTAATATTTCGCACCTTCCGAACTTTCTTGAATTGAATCTCTAGTCTGCATTCATTTACAAGCATACGAACCGGAAGAGTGTTAAAAATTCAGTATAATATATATCTAATATTTTATAACTGTAGCACTGAGTTCAAAATGTAAACAAAGCGTTTGTTTACATTACGGACTTTACATCACCTTTAACGTATTCGCACGAATGTATACTTGGATATAATTCTACTGGTATATAGACGACAGTCAACGGCGGCGAAACATGAAGCTAAGAGGGCTATAGCCCCACCAGAACTAAACCTGGGGGCCTAAACCCCTCCCCGCTAAAAAAGAAAAAACCCGATCAGAATATGAACAGTAATATGAAGACTCTTGATCGCTGCTTATGGGAGGCAAAGTGAACACCCAACATTCAGGTCAATGAAATATTCCTTGGGTGAATTTAAAGTGGGGTGGGGGCACCCGTCACAGTTTTTACAGGGGACTAAGCCGCCCTGAAAATAGATTCGGTCGTATTATAATATCGATCTTGGTTGAAAAGCGTGAGCTTCATCCATCGCCAGGTAGTTCGACTATGCTAATTTGCCGGCGATTTTGGCTCCCACTGAGTCATACAAACTGACCAAAACCAGAAACAATTTTTGTCACATTTTTGTTGTCCAATTTAAGGTGCAGGAAATGGCATTTCCGAGCCTCAATTTACCAAATTTTGCAGGGGGAGCATGCCCCAGTTCCCCAATCTTTCTATAACTTTTAATTTATTCCTAGGCTACTTGCTGTTGGATCATGTTTTGCGTGCCGTGTTTGCAGTTAGCTGAAAACTACGATACCAAACTTAGTACTCGATCAACAATAACAGGATGCGGAATAACCAGAAATGAAACGTAGATTAGGTGGGATACAACTGTCGTAGGAATACAGAAATAATTCATCCCAGTCAGGTGCATGGCTTCCCAGGCAAATCGAGCTTATATGAACCGCAAGTATTGATATCACTTACCTGAAAATGGATGAAAATTAGTTAGAGGTGAAACAGGGCTTGGCGTATTACCACCTAGCTGAGCATTAAACAATCTCACAAGCAAGGTCATGTCATCTCTGCGTTCACATAGTTTATTCTGACTCATAAAGCCATCATGATGATATCGGCATATCCTGTCAACCACTGCCTGGCAGACACCGTTGATTGTGGACTGTGCTTGTAGTTCGGCTGTCACCAGGCCAAGAATTTCAACATTTACATCTTGGCTCAAGACTTTGGAATCTTCTAAGGATTTGTACAGACCATCTGACATTAACACGAGACAATAAAATGATTCGTCAATCGGTATGCCTCCAAAACTCTCTGGTTCTGCAATCACAGGCTCATCAATAGCGGCACTGCAAACATTTAGGAAAGATATATACCTTATTATAGGAAATTAACGATGCACTTTATTAACGCGGTTTTTAAAAATTCGCGTTAATTTAATTAATGTTAATTTATGTGATCGTTAATTTTAAGTATGCAATTTTCATTTATCGTTAGTTAAAAATACCTAAATTTGTTTTATATAACACTAACTGAAAACATATTGAAAATTTAATATTCCAGGGGGTGAATGCCTCTCTTTAGGGCACTTGCTAAGAACATGGCCGCCAGCTATTTCGGTAAAAAGCGCCTTACGGTTTTGTAATGGAAGTTACACTTCTGTATGTCTTTATTCTGTGCTAGAAGCAATCCGCGTTAATTTGATGTCGCGTTAATTTATGTCGCGTTAATAAAGTGCATCGTTAATTTCCTATAATTAACAATTATTCGCCGAAGGCGAGGTGAATATCGCTGAATAAAAACCGAGACGAAGTCGAGGTTTTTATTCAGCGATATTCACCGAGCCTGAGGCGAATAATTGTTTTAGTATAATTACAAAGGTGATTATTTGAAAAAAATAATATAACACATCTCAATTTTTTGAAAATCGTTTAATTAAATTCATAAAGAAAGCGGTATGCGCAATGAAGGCGCTCGTATCGCCATCAAGGATGTTTTTTTGTAGTAATTCGTATCACTTTTTCTTACAGAAAGGTATAGAATTTTGATAAAAATTTGGTTCATTTCGTCAATACTCATGTCTTCAAACTCATTTGTGAATTCTGACTGTTGTTGAAACCAATCTGTAGAAAATATATTTTTACAAACGTAAACAAATGTCTAGACAATTGTACGGCAATTTAAAATAAAACGATGTTTTATGCGAAATAAAGTTAAGCAGATTTCTGCAACTTAGTTTCCTACCTCGAAATAATTTTAAGCCAAATTTTGTCCCTTTTTTCGTGCTCGTAGGTACAGCATTTTCTTTAAAATTACTTATTTCTTTATCTGTCACTCGCCGCCATTTTGAAAAAACCGCTTAGGTGATTATCGCGTAATAATCAGAGGTCGCTTGACCAATCAGCGGCCACAATTTTCGATAATCACCTTTGTAATTATACTAATAAGGTATATGCATTCGTTTTTGCCCAGGAATGAATAAGCAATTAACGTATCTATTATAGCTGGGTTTCACAAAGCACTATCGTGCAGCAGATGGTGGGCAACCTGCAGACATCAGAGACTACAATGTAGTATAGTCTTGTATTCGAAATTCTTCTTATATTTTTCAGGTAGTTGCATCCCTGCCAAAGAAAGCTTGTTTATACTATTGGCACTACCTACACTGGCACAGACAGTTCAAGATTGCTATATAGGTGCTGTAATAGTATGCAGAATAGAGTGCTTGTTTTATCAAAATTTCACGAGAAACAATCCTATTACGTATTATTATTATATGGCAAGCATCACTTCCGGTGAAATGGCGGACTGTGATTGGCTGAGAAGCACTTTCAGCGGTCCATTATTTTCCTGTAATGGACCAGCGGTGCATTAGGCAAAAACAAACGCATGCATTTTAAAACGAAACAGCAAAACTAATTGAAAATTTGAAAATTATAATTCAATTTATATTAATAAGATATCTGCGAATGGTTTTTAGTGGAAAAGAAGAGATACATTGTTTTTTGTTTTTTTTTCGACCAAATGTGTAGGCCTACCACGCTATTAATATGCAGTTTCAAATCATGCATTTCTTGTTTGTTTCAAGTATAAATGCCGACAAATGCCATATAATAAAGTTATTATTAACCTCCCTTGCTCTGTATGCATGTACGGAGAAATATCGGACCGAGGTCTTTTTTGTACAAACCTCGCCCTACGGGCTCGGTCTGTACAAAAAACACCTCGGTCCGATATTTCTATGTACAGACCTCGCGTTACCAAATAGACCCTTTTCATAAATGGCTGCCGATTAAAAATTCTTTTATGTGCACCCAACTAGCCTCGTTTCTGGGTAGAAATTCCTTTGAAATCTTAACATGAGTACGAGGCTAGTTGGGCCAATTTATATGCACATAAAAGAATTTTTAATCGGCAGCCATTTATGAAAAGCGTATATAACCTAGGAATTGGGGACACTTAGATTAAATAGCTTGTTTTGAAGCAATCTGTGACCGTTGCTTCAAGTTGTTTGGTTTATTTTAGATCCCATTATTATCCAAATAAAAAAAGACAATCGACGAATACCAAATTTTTCCATTACCTCAAAAGATCAAACTCTTTATAACCGCCTTTCACAGTATAATCACCAATGCACCTCGTAGATTCATGATTCCCAAACTTTGGCCCTCTTCTTATGTTCTCAACATCTAACCCAAGGTTTGATAGTCTGATCAATTCATTCTCATTCCCAATTATGTGATCTGTACTTAACTGTAAAAAGATACGTTATTCAGTTTGGCTGAATTAATAATCAAAATAAAGTTGTCAAGTATTTTAATTAAGAACCATAAAATTGAATTGGCCGGCGATCCTCCGGCTCCAGCCGTTATTTCGCGCCCTGTTTTGTCGTTTTCGTATTGCACATTCTGTACTCTTTACTGGTGCAAGGAATTTTTTCAGTTTTCAACAGATTCAAGGAAAAATGATTGGAAACATTTTTGTGAAAGACAGCACGGATTTTAGTTTCTGAGTTGACCAATAATGTTATTGAAGCAGGTTTCAAGCATCATCAATATTATCACAAGCATTATCAATTGTTGCTGTTGTTGTTGCTGTTGCTGTTGTTGTTGCTGTTGTTGTTGCTGTTGTTGTTGTTGTTGTTGTTGTCGTCGACAGTTGTGTGGCTTGTTCTTGCTCATACAATTAGTCGACAGTTGTGTGGCTTGTTCTTGCTCATACAATTATTTTTGTCCAGCCAATTACGGCTGAGACTGCTTGCTGCTTAAAATAGTGAAAATCATTCTTACTTGTTCAGAAACGAATGAATGTATTGAATGCATGTGCCTTGTTGCATTTTCGGTTCAAATTATCTGTTAAAAACTATTGATTAAAATAATAACCTACATAGGCGTGCGGGACGAAAAAGATTAGGGAGGAGGCCGAAAATTTACCTGACGTTCGTGAAGTTTGTGAGCATGTATTGTTCCGAAGCCAAGAGCAAAGACCGGTCTGAAATGTATTTGTGTTAATTTTCACCCCGCCGGCCGTCTGAAGATAGCCTGCTCTCATAATTTTAGATCAAGAATCTGAATGAACAGATACAAGTCCGAAAATCAGATTATCATGAGTTCTATTTTAGTATAATAAATAAATGGTCAATGCATGTTGAATTAAAAAAAATACTGAAATCAATGAAGTCATATTTTTCATTTGGGCCGTGAATAGCCTTGGTATATACTTATATTTATACTTTAAGCTCTTGTTAAGTGCTTTGAGGGAATCGAGGTTCTTAAATGCAAAAACTTCTCGGAGCAAATAAAGCCCCGACTTCTTAGTTGTTGGGGGTCATATGGAGTATGGGCGCATTATTATGCCGGCTATAATAATGTCAAACACATGCTGATGGAAATTCTACAGGAAAATAGAAACCCTTGCGTCTACGATAATTTTGCAGATGACCACTCCCTATCACTATCGTTCGCAAAACTAAAGAGAAATTTACTGCCCTTCTTGTTCATAGAAAACGAAATGTCTGAAAAAGTTAAAATTTATAAACAGAGTTTCGACTGCGCATCCAAACGAGGTGCTCTGCGCTGGGAACAAATCCCACTTGAACTATATATCACATGTGGCTGAGACTGGAAGAATTAGAATATGCAGATATCAAAGTATTCAATTGTTGAATCATCATTTGTGTTTCACTGATAGCCACAATAGGATTGCAAGTTAAAGAATTTTTGTACTAGCATATTTTTTGTCTTTGGTGTAAAGCAAAACAAAGAAGGTACACCTAAGGGTATTTATTTTCATAATTTAGGGAGCGGTCATTATTTATGGCGAGGGAGGTACCAACGAGAAAAGGGTTTGGCACGCAAAATTTTGAGTGAGTAAAAGGTTGGGAAAACGGGAAAAATAAACAACTCAAAGATTGGGTAATAAAAATTTATTGTCATTTCCAAAGCATGACTCGCTCAAATATTGAAGACTAAAAAGCCAAAAAACCATAACCATATCAGCAACCATATGTCAATACAATATGGAAATAAATCTGTCAGACAGTTGTCAGGAGGCAAATAAATCTGTCAGACATTTGTCAAAAAATTGCACAAGCAGCCATCAAAAGTCATGTCACAGAAGTGGTGTGTGTGATAACTGAAAGGTACCCTAGATTGATATTTGAGGTTAGGTAAAGAAAATTTTAATGGTTGGATCAGCAATTTTTTACCAAGAAAAACATTTCTCATCGGTGCCACCCCACTATAAATAATGGCCGGTTATTAAAGCGAATTAACAGTGCGGAAAGTAATTGTTCTTTGGGCAACTTTTTGTCTCAGCTAGATGTTATAGTTCAACACTTCAAACTGCAATTTGTGCCCATCATTTGGATGCGCAATCGAAACTCTGACTTGGTCTATACACACCTGTTGTACATGTAGGCGTCCATTGTTATCAGTAGTACACAAGACAGCTCTACAGTTACCAACATTGGTAACAAACAATCTGTTGTTATAGATCAGCGCCACGACTGCAGTAGTTCCACATGCAATCTCTTGTTCGATTGTACGAAGTCTCTCCACCTTGACAGGATATTGCTGAGCAGCGTCATACTGATTAAGACCCTACAGAGAACGATTGGGTAATAATATTACTAGGGGTGGAAAAAGTATCGGGATAAAATCTTATAGTCCCCAGAAAATGTTTGGATGGAGAAAGAATGAATGAAAACAAACAAACAAACAAACAAACAAACAAACAAACAAACAAACAAACAAACATACATACAAACAAACAAACAAACAAACAAACAAACAAACAAACAAACAAACAAACAAACAAACAAACAAACAAACAAACAAAAATAAACAGAACAAAACAAATAATTGAAGGGAGTGAAAAATGGATGGACTAAGTTGCATTGTAGATGTGAAGTTAACAAAGGCTTGGAGGGCAGTGCTGGGAAATGTCTACAGTAGAAGCACCGCAGCCAGAAATTTTTTTACAAAATATCTTCGCAGGAAATTGTCTTACATTTTGCAAGAAATTTTTGTCATCTCATATACTGAAAAACCACTTATTGTTTACAAAAGCGTTTTGCAAGTTTTGCGTCTTGCACCGAGATTGTCACAATGAGCAGCACCATAACAATTGTGGCCATGGTTTGTGTATATTAAAGTACGCCGGATTTCGGCATACAGTACCTTTTAGTTATGGTTTTGTAGCATTTGTCTACATAAAAATGCAGTATGATGTAGTTTCGCGGGCTGTATCCAGGGGTATGAACTATATAGCAGTCTGTATCTAGATGTATGAACTATGCCTGGTTGTGGGTACTGTATATAAGTATAGTACGCCTGTTTTTGGCATACGTCACCATTATCTGAGATTTACAGTACCTATGCAGGTACGTATCTCGTTGCCAGGAAGAGAATTAGAGAAATATATTTTCTCGGCCTGCTGTAGGGCAAGGCATGGCTGGTCAAGTTTAATTATACAACTGGAATAACATATAATAAAAAATAAGGTCATTTAGACTGATTCGACTCGATCATGCAACTACTGTATCCCCTTCGTTTCCCGTTCTTGCCTATTTAGCCACATACCAGAATAGTGGCAAAATTTTGTGTTGTCACAGTGGTCACAAAAAGAAAGTAGTTTTTTTTCCAGCTCTGATTATACTTCTTTCAAAAACTCATTAATAATTCATGAGGAAAACACAAAGAAAAATCATATAAGGGTGTCGTATCTTTATATGTGATAGAGATTTCCCTTGATCTACATAAACTTTAACTTTGATTTTCTCGACTTACACAACGTTTTTTTGAAAATTACTTTGCCAATGAACTTACTAGATAGATCGTTTTTGAATTTATCAGACCTAAAGATACTCGGCTTCGCCTCGTATCTCCATATAATCTGATAAAACACTGCCACTCATGTTCTGAATAGTACTTAAAACACGACCATCATACAATATTTAAGGAAGACAGTGGGAAACAAAGATTCAAAATTAGGATCTTTTAAAAGTCTCAGTATTCTGAGCCAATTTTGTGTCTAATCCAAAAGTCATATATTTAAAAATATTTTGCCTAGTAAACAATCTCTTCATTTCGTGTTTGACATTTTCCGGGTGGTTCAGATCACAGTTCAGACACAAACTACAACAGCTCATATTGAGTGCCAATGCAGCATTCTAACGAGTACGAATGATATACAGAGATTACGTTGAGATATGGTATTTTCACGCGCGTTAATTAATTTTCTTTCACAAAACGAACGAGCGAATGCAATGAGCGAGTGGGTTTCGTGAAAACAAATTAACAAGTGCATATTTGATACAATACAAAAGCATTTCCCATGAAAAAATTGTTTATTTTATAGATACTGCGTTTTCACTGCACTTACAGTAAGTCATAGATGATATATACAGGCAAATTAGCTTCTCATCATAAAATTAATTCAAACAATGATAAAAATCAATATAAAGAGTTTACGTTCACGTTGACTATGTACGTAACACCATAGACAATCCAGTCAAACCATATCAAGTCAAACCATAAGGCTTTGACAAGTCAAACCATAGACAATCCAGAATCTTCTGGATTGTCTATATGCTCAAACCAATGGGCGGGAAAATTCCGGTCGTGAGTTAATTTACTGATACATCATCGTTGTAACATTTAACTGGACGAAACTTCGCATGTGAGAATAAAGGAATACCGAATGGTAAGATGCACGTAATAAGGAGCCGTCACAAAATGAAATTTAGAAGAAGAAAAAACACGAGGGATATCGCGAGACTTTCGGAAAGCGTAAAAATACTCGAGCCGCAGGCGAGTGTATTTTTACGCTTTCCGAAGTCGACCAACATCCCATGCAAGTAATTGTTTTATAATTGTTTGTAATTGGTAATTGTTTTATAAAATAACTACAGTGAAACAATGACATGTTGAGAATCCTGCAAAAATCCCGCGAAGGCATTGTAATTTCTCGACCAATCAAATTGCGTGTTTCACTGTAGTTATTAATATATAAAACTGTTTCTCTTTTCTAGTAATGTTGTGCAATACAGTAAGTTGCTAATTGGCATTACCAAACACGTTCAGTTTCGCAAGAGAAAATCTGTATGGAAGAAATATTTAACTCTTTACAATAAACTGGCATTCATCACACGCTCTATAAAATGCCGATTCACGGCGTCTGTAGTGCCGACTATAACAACAATACTCACAGCAATTTCTTCTTCTATTAAAGTCTTTTCCACTAGTTCATCACCAATAGAGTCAAAAAATCCTTTCTCCACCCCCATAATTGCTTGCTTTAGAACTATCATGATATCATCATCATTCATATCATCTATGTAAAAATACATTTCAGCATGTTTGGTATAATTTATTACTGTTGTTGTTTGTGTCTTTAACTACTTGATAAAGATTATAAAAACATTTTGACATACTGGCCTCCTAACTAAGGCACTTTCAACTCAAATGCTGAAATGCTTTTAATTTTTTCAGCTAGTCATTAAGAATTCAGGAAAGTAAGGCCAATTCCAAATATCATGTGGAGTGGTACAGTATATATATTCGTACAAACAAAGACCGGATAGTGCTATCCACCGGATAGTGATTTTTTCATCCTTGAATAAGTGTGAAACTACGGACAAAAACGACTGCAAGAAGTACAAAAAAACATTTAACTTATAAATACTAAACTATATAATACGAGTTATACCAATCAACGATCAATTTAACAAAACTTGAAAAAATTACAATCCGGCCTTCGTACAACCGGCCCAAGGAAATTATATACATGTAGCTGGCATAGCGTAGCATATAGTAGCATGACCTAAGGCCTAATAAATGTATAAGCTTTACACTCGATATTTCAATCTACAAAAATCCTTTGACAGTTAGTTCTATTGAGTGAGACGCCAATAAAATCCTGATATTTTTGGCATACAGCTCACATTGGCACCACCTTTGTATATATATACATGAACTTGCAGTTATACAGGGTGTATCAAAATAAACGCAATTCATCTTTTGTGCTTAATAACTTTCGAAATACTATTTCTAGTTAAACGCTTTTAGGCTTACTTCAAAGCCTGTTCTTTTCTCTTTCAAACAAACTATTATCCTTGTCTCCAATGCTAGTAATAATTGCACAGGAAAAGATTTAGTAAAACCTATCATTTTTAGTTGCTGTTTAATTATGCAAGTTTACTATGTTATTGTTTAGTCGGTTTAAATGTTAGAATTTTCTTCTTTAAACTTTAATGTTGTCGTCACTACATCCGGAAAACCACGTAAGAACAAATTAAAAGTATTTTAAAAGAGACCAGGTTGTTTGAAAATCCTAAACGAATGCTAAAATCGTCAAAACATTCTGGTGTCTGAGCCAGAGTGTCTGCGATGATGTAGTAAACAGAAATTATAGCAAGTTGATGTCAGTCAGCTTAGATGGTCCAAGCCAAAATTATATCGCATTTGAAGTTTCAAACTGAGTTAAAAATAGTGGAAGAAAAGCCGTAATTATACTTATTGTTACAATCCATTTAATAAAATGCAACATTTTTTTGTTTTAATGAAAAAATCAGTTATTTTCATGAGAACGATTTGTTATTCCATCTCAATTTTTTTAATCTCCAATCGCAATAACGTAAAGTATTAGTACCCGCGAACCAATGAGTCAAATTTAAGAAACAACCCACTGTTAGAAAGCTGAATGGCTACGCTTTAAAATGAATGCAAACTTTAACGTTTTCGTCTATTATTTGTTTAGCAATTTACATTTCAGTCGAGGATTGCGCTTTTTTTGATACACCCTGTAGAGCTCGACAACTGGATTCTGTACCTCAGTTGGTTAGAGCGCTGCACCGGAATCGCGGGGCCACATGCAGGTTCAACTGCTGCCAGAGGGCCTATAGTTGCATTTTTCACAACTTCTCCTGGTTATAGGTCTAATAAAATTTACACTTGAAATTTTCATCTACAAAATCTTTCGACAATGGACCATTTGCATCATAGACTAAATTTTGATCTAGACAAAAATTTCATCACAGCTTGAAAGAGCATCACAAAATTAGTAATATTCCAAAGTTTCGTTGCGAAATGTTGTAAAATGCGGATAATATAGCCTTGCGAAATTTGCAACTTTCAGTCATTTTGCATTACAAACGGGAAATTGATGCCCCGACACCCGATTGGGCTGTCAATTTCCCGTGCGTAATACAAAATGACTGAAATATACGGCAAACCTCGCATGGCTATATTATCCGCATTTTACAACATTTCGCAAACGAAACTTTGGAATATTACTAATTTTGTGATGCTCTTTCAAGCTGTGATGAAACTTTTGTCTAGATCAAAATTTAGTCTATCATTAGAATAAGGCCAAAAAAAAAAATATGTGGGTTTCCGGTTTCCCGACCCTACCTAGCTTTTGGACGCCGAAATCCCGACCCTAAACTTTTTTATTGGATCATGCTTGTAAGTGTTTCCACTTAGAGGAAAAAGTTTGTGGAAAATTGAAATTTGAGGCAATATTAAGGAAATTTATCTTTGGATGTGGAAGCACTGACTAAACAAAATGGCGTCCGGTTGTTCGGAAAATTAAAAAAAAGTTTAAAAAAAAAAAGTTAAGACCGACCTACCCTACCTAAGTTTTTATAAGAAGAAACCGGAAACCCACATATTTTTTTTTTTGGCCTAACAATATAACTCATTATGATGTTAGTCAACGTTAGTCTATCATTAGAATAACAATATAACTCATTATGATGTTAGTCAACGTTAGTCTATCATTAGAATAACAATATAACTCATTATGATGTTAGTCAACGCACGTGGTCAACGTTAGTCTATCATTAGAATAACAATATAACTCATTATGATGTTAGTCAACATTATTCAAACCCACCAATAGCAATTTCCAGTTTCCCTATTGTTCGAGTTACGGATAGGTGACTTTCCTAAAACATTGCTATTGGTTAGTTGGGTAAGAATACAATATGCACGTGACGGTGAAGGACCAGATTTATGAATAAACGTTGACCAACATAGATAATGAATTATATTATTATTCTAATGAGTTTCACAGCCATCTTCCCTTCGATAGGCTACGGTTTAATAAATTAAATCTGTCAATTTCCATGGTTTTTACTGTACCTGTAAGTTGCCCAAACAGTAGTTCCGCAGGAAGCCTCTGTGCTGCAAACTCTGCGGCAGCTCTGCCATTATATCCGTCAAACACGCCATACAAATAACAATCTTTGTCCACAAAATGAAAGTGAAAACTTTGATCTTCGAATTCATGTTCTTCCCGTCGTCCGCCATCAGCTCGGTATTTCGTGTTGGGTGAGAATCCTACCCCTGATTGGGTACATATTGGGAGGTCATCTGTCCAGTGTTCTGTGACTGACTCACTCTTAAAAAATAGTGACATACTTGGTTCTCAAGAATATCTGAGTGTATATATATATATATATATATATATATATATATATATATATATATATATATATATATATATATATATATATATATATATATATATATATATATATATATATATATGGGTTTCACTATACTGTAGCACTATAGTCGTGCGTCAGATGCAGTTAACGTATAACAAAGAAACCTGGGGCGCATTGAGCCCTGGAGCAAGAACTTCAGTCATTTGGCCTATGTTGTGGGGCACCTATATGTATTCTTTTGTAGTTACCAGGACTTATGATAAAGTGTGCACTCGGCATGGTATAGTAACTAACACATGTATAGCATAACATGGTGTCAGGTGATACCAAGGCATTTTTTAATACCATGGACTGGTGGGGCATTTGCCCCACTGGGCCCCTTCCTCTGCCCCACCACTGAAGAAAAAAAATGGCCTATTTCCCCAAAGTCAGGGCCCTAGCACCTGTATTTCAGTAAATGAGTTTAACATTAAAAAGTAGTTTAAAAAACAAAATTTGTCCCACTTTTTGGACCCTAACCCTAACCTGGATATCGCCGGAACCAAAAGTCGCCTGGTGACGAAAGTGTTAAACTTATGTTGTGTTTGAATGTTTAGCATGCAATTTATTACAAATTTCACCATTAAAACTTTGTTTTGAAAAGCTTGAATGCAGGAAATGCTATTTCAGAGACCCAAATTTTAAAAATTTCCTGGGGGGGGGGGGCATGCTCCCAGACCTCCCAAGCTAACTCGTGCCTGCGGTACTCGGCTCACACCTTCGGCAATCGCATACTAGGCTGCATGAATGGGGTTGGCAAGGAAAATGGGGGCCTTTGGCAGTTTTGCCCCACCACTGAAGTATCCTTAAAAAATGCACTGGGTGATACATTTTAATACGAACTTCAGAGAAGGTGAAAAAACAGGTAAATTACTGCAACTGCTGGATTGTTTTCTTAAATCTCATCAAACTTTTAAGCTGGAATATCAACTTTTTTCTGTTCGACATGTTAGCCGCCGTATTAAAATTGTGTATACACATTCTCAAGGACTGTAAAGCAATATAAACTAAGTTTACTTTTCAATGATAAAATGTCACGATCGTTGATACCACCGCCAGAAAAGATGGACATGTATTTGGGACAAACTAAACTACGCTGCACAGCTATAATGACATTAGCAAAAAAGTCAACTTTCAAATTGTCAAGGATACACCTACTGTAGATCGCTATTTTCTGGCAAAGTATGTGAAGCTCTTGGACCAGTACAGTTCAATAAACAGTGCGTACACCAAGTACAGAACGCGAAAAGACCATCACCAGTTACGAACTAGGAAAAGATATTCCGAGAGTATAGAAAGATGTGTTCACCGGTCTAGGACAAATTTCTGTACAGTACTATATTGAAACCAATCCTATATAATGTTAAACCAGTACAGAGCAATCCTAGAGAGCTGAAACAGAAGATCAATGAGCTCAAACAGAAGATCAATGAGTTTGAAAGAATGGTAGTCATCGCCAAAGTAACCTTGCCAACCCCGTGAATAAGCGGCACGGATGTAGTCGAGAAGCTAAAAAAAGCATACAGTTATTATAAATCGACGATGTAGACAATACCAATCATCGACGATGTAGCAACATAACTAACAAAGACAAAGGTGTTCTCCATTGTTGATGCAAAAAATGGCTTTCTACAAGTCGAGTTGGATGAATAGGAAGAAGCAATGTAAATTCATGAGAATGCCTTCACGACTCTACTAGAACGTTGCAGACCTAAGGGGCTGAAGCTAAACAAGAAATAACTCAAGTACAAGTTTGATAGAGTAGCCTACCATGGTCATGTTGTCACTAAAGATGTAAAGATGGGATTTCACCAAACCCTGAGAAAGTTCTAGCAATATGTTGATATGCGAGGAGTGCAAAGACTACTTGGTGTAGCCAACTACCATTGTCAAGTACAGTATCATTGCAGAACCTCTATACGTCGTCTCACCGTCAAGGCGTCAGAATTCGATTGGTTACCCCAGTACAAAGAAGCATTCCCAATAATCAAAAAGCTGATAACTCAAGCACCAGTTCTTCGTTTTTCGACGTTAATAAGGCCGTCTAACTTTGAGAGTTACATTGTTGAGGGCTTGAGATTCGGCAAGCCATCCTTTTAAATCATCTGACCTGCTCAACAAAAAGAGCCGATGATGTCATATCCACTATCAAAACTACCTTGGCAGGCCGTGCCGAATGATTGCTTCGAGCTAGAAGGAAACACTATCAATGCTGTTATTGTAGCAATCCCGACTTGTTGACTGTGTCGTTGATCGAAGGAATGAAATCAATCTTTGCCACTCATGGCACATCTGCAGTTCTCATAACTGACAACGGTAGCAACTACAGCTTCGAAGAATTTCGTACCTTCACCACAGCCTGGGATATTAATCACATCATGTCTTCTCCCCATCACCACAAATCAAATGGGAAAGCAGAGTCTGGAGTAAAAATCATACAGAACATAATGTGGAAGGCACAGAAAGAGAAGAAAAATGTGTGTGTGGATAGCAATCTTAGAGTGGCGTAATGCACCAACACCAGGAGAAGACACATCGAACCAGATCCTTACTTTCGTGCAACAACAAAATGCTGAAACCCGAAGCACAGCCACATATTACATATAACAGAGCAACTCATAGCCAAACGTCAGCAACGCTAAAGCCTAAAACTCTTCCGAAGTTCCATATATGACAGCCTGTAAGAGTGAAGACACACCAGCAACATTGTGAATGGAGGGAGGGCAATGTGGTATAATGAAACAGCATCGCACAGCCACATGGTAGAAGTAGATGGGCGAAAGTATCAGAGAAATAGGATACATTTGAGAGACTCTCTGGTACCACCTCCAAAGACAACCACGTCTGCTGCAAGAGACATAAAGACATCAACAAACAGAATGAAGATTCGTCAGGAAGCGGCCAACAGTTCATGGATACCAACGACAAGAACAGCAAGTATGATACCACTCCAGAAATATGTGTTTGAGCCAGAACATGACTAGCAGATCAGGATGAGCCATCAGGATGCCAACCAGAATCAAGCTCTTTAGTGTGACAATTTAGTCAATCCTGAAACCTGCCAATTAATCGTCAATTATGAATTATAGTCATGACAATCAGAACTGAGAGCATATACGGTACTCAGTTTGGAGACTTATATATTAATTAAGATAGGTTGTTGTGTTTTGTTCGGCTTGTTTGTATATTAACATTTAAAGAAGGGAAGATGTTGCGGGCACATATAGATGTATTCATTACTAGAACTTATGATAAAGTGTGTGCTTGGCATGGCCTTAGCTAGTATTAATAACAAATATATAACATAATAACAGCCTATGAGAAAAGTGAAGGCAAGATGGCAGAAGTTGACATCAAATATTATCTACTGTATGAAGGTTGTAAACAGTTTATTAATAATTCTTCCCAAGTAATTGCAGTTTTTAGATTGTGTCACTAAAATTAGTTATGTCAGTTCATAAAACCATCGTCGCCAAACTAATGGTGCAAAGTGCTGTTCCAGGCATTAGCCTACGGCGAGGGTACTTATTCCACTCAGCTATCTACACCTGGGGAAATGAACAAATTAGCAAAGTTTAAAGTTCATCAATAATCACAGGCGCTGATGGCTTTCTTTCATTGGAGGACCTCCTATGTTTAAAGTAAACAATACATCAATATTTAAAACAAATTTGCTTATGATTTTCTGTAATTTATTGTTCCTAAGCTGTTGTTATGAAGCAAAAACAAATAAACTGTTTGGCTGCTCATCAGAAATTAACGATTAATTCAGTGGATTTTACTAAATTGCCTGTTTTTATTATTTTGGATTATAATTTAAAAATCTTTAAATAAAGAGGATATAGCAAAGTTATTTTTATGCTTGCAAGATTGCATAGTTTTATTATATTTAGCGTGCTCCAGTTGTGCTGTGATTTGACTGGAGCACGCTACATGCATGATTCTAACAGCAATTTTATTGCTACTGTAATTGCATATTACTCATTGCATTACGTTTTAATTACAGCTTTTATTTATTTCAACCCGTTTGTTTGGGCTTCCTGTGATTTTTGGATTTTTCAAATTTTAAAAATAAAAAGAATAAAATAATTGTGTAACCATGACAACCACTTCAAATACTTCATGCTTGGAAAGTATAGTAAGTTGTTAAATTGCCAGCAAAATGAGGGGTTTCTGCATGCATGTATTTCTAGTATTATTCTGTAAATCGAGGTCAAAATATGAAATTTTGGCTACTTGCTACTGTGATGGCAATGATTGGATAACTACAGTACAGCCCTAATGAAAGTTAACATCGTGTAACGAGCGAGTTGCGAGTTCGAGCGAGAGGCTATCGAGCGCGATTTGACCCCTAACGAGAAATCTGCGAGTTGCGAGTATGCGAGCGCGAAGCGAGCGAGCGTTCTCGAAAATTTTTAATATCGAGCGAGTGTTCTCGAAGACTTTAATCAGATATCGAGCGAGAGTTCTCGAAAATTGTTTGTATCGTGCGAAATCGAGCGAGAGTTTGACCAACATGTGGCGAAATATAGGATAATTGCTGTTTCCTTGCATGGAAAACGTCACGTATTTTGACATATTATATTTACCAGTTCCCTAAAAATATAACTATGATAGGGTGATAGCGGTTATATTATTTCGTTACTCACCTTTACACAACCTCAAGATAAACAAAATTCCCTGGTTAAGTCAGCGTCTGTTTATTCGAAGTGTTACATGTTAGTGTCAGTAAAAAACACTCTCTTTCTATTATATACTTTATTAGAATTAGCGGCTCAACGTACTCGTTATCGTTAGAAATAAACTATTTCCAAAATTTTACGGTGTGACTCATATACACCAAAACAATCTATATAATTATAGCCTTAGGCTATAAATAATGTTAGTTCGCTTCGGTTGATTGTATTTAGTAACCGATAGCTGTATTTATGCATTCTTTACAACCACAATAACAGGAACTCCACCGACAACTTATTGTCTCGTATGGATTATCGAAAACAAAAGAGCATTACAGATGATGTCAGTGAAAAACATGCTGTCTGATTTATACTGAGATCTGAAGCGTCTTAGGCTCATTACTGTTTTGATCTCTGTCGGTGAGCCTGCTCTGAGAGATATTATAGAAATAGAAATAAGAACGCGATGTCTTCACGAAACTTGACGAAGTTTTACTTTTACGCTGATAAGACACTGTTAGTGGTGTCGCGTGAGAAGTTACTGAGCGCAAATAAAGTAGTGATATCATCGCGGTCAAAGGAAGTGACGTGTCAGCGATACTGCATTGAAAGGCACGGAAAGCGAAGTTGATATCTTTTGGAGGTAAAATAATACTTATTTTTGTAGATTGTATTTCGTCTTTATTTCAAAATATTGATTGTGGATTTTAATGTTTCTGGATTTTAATGTTGTCCTTAAAGATCAGTCAAGAATTGTTAATTTCAGTTTACCCCGTGATTTCGCACGGACTTGCGAAGCAACGTTACTTCTACCAGTAGTTGCAGATTATTTACGTATGCGAAAAATTTTACACGCAGTATAGTGCTGCGAGAATTCTCGTGAATGTTTGCATCGAGATTTCTCGCAAAATTCTTGTGTATCGAGTAACGCGAAGCGCGTTTCGAGAAGCCTATCGAGCGAAAGAGAATTTTTATCGAGTGGGTTTCGAGATCTCGATACTCGAAACATTTTCCTGGATAGCATCGAGCGAGAATGGTTAACTTTCATTAGGGCTGTACTGTATAAGATATAAGGAGTTTATACACTTCATGCACTGATGATTAGTATTAGGTAATAGTATGGTTTCACAAGCACAATTTTGAAAAAAACATGCACAAGGTCCTGCAGCCTAATGGTTCCATTAGTACCATGTATAACCTTTTGGTTCACAAACACTGATCAGAAGTAAATCAATCTGTTGTACATGTAGATGGTGACAGCCATTATTATTTGAAATCACAAATGTGAAACTATCGACTGCACTCTGCAGCTAAATTTGAAATATGTCACATCCATGTCACAGAGTAGATACATACAGAGCCTGAGGTGTAACTGGCTGTCGTAAATACTGCGGAAACTTACGTTTCACATACCCACTTTTTTCAGGTGACTGCCAGGCAAAAAACGATCAACTGGGCGTGCTCGGCAAGTTCTGCGAGCAGTTAAAGGGAGCCGTCATCTAATGACCAGGGATGCATGCATCTAGTGCACACACAAAAAAGTGGGTACAAAAGTGGGTACACTAGTTATAACTCTGTATATGTATCTACTCTGTGTCCATGTTGTCAAAAATTTTGCTTGCTTAAGCTCAATATTTACAGATAGAAACTCCTGACAATATTATGAAAGTTTCATGTGAGCAGTTGTTTATTAACTCTTTTACGGCATTAATTTTAAATGATATTATTTAATTTGTCGTGGGAAACCTCAATGTTTATAGTGAGCTTTGGCAGGTTTTGATCAGTTCATGGTGCTCAACCAATTGGATTGGCTGAGTGGATTAACTGATCGGATAGGATCAGATTAACTCGTTTACAAACATGAACATTTCATGAATAGAAAGAGATAAAATACATTATTGATACGTCTGCATATTCAATGCTGCAAGACAATATTAACTGTTCGTCCTGAATGTATTACAGCGATAATATTTTCAATATTAACTTCCAACTAAACTAATCACTTACTTGCTTTCTCACTTTTCCAGCTGAGGCCATAAAATCATGCCAAAAATTGCATTACTTTCCGTATATTATAAATAAAATGTCTTCTGATCAAAATATCACTAAACATGTAGTTCCTTGAACTTCCTTCGGCTGAAGCTGTAGCCTGCATTCAGGCGCACAGCTGCCGCGCCTTTTAAAACTCGCCTGACTTTTTCGTACAAATTTGAACCTGAATTTATAATCACAAATTTTAATAATAGAAAATGAACAATAAAACGAATGCAAAAATTCAGTTTAGTTTAGTTCAGTCCAGTCGCCGAATTAACGCTCCCCGATGATTAAATTTTCAGCAAATTTTCTTCAGAAAATCTCGGCGCGCGAATATAACAGTACAAAATCGTCCACATACAAAGCGATTTCGCAGTAATCCATGCCAAGTAGTAAACCACATTTGGGATCTCTTTTTTAGTGGGGCGGATAAGTGAAAGTATTGTGCATTTTGTGAAGAAAGCACTATATTGACAGGATGTGTACACTTTAACACAAATGTGAATATCAGATATGTAGGCATCTGTGAAATTAACGCTAATATAAACCAAAAATTTGGAATTTCTGACATTTTATTATAAATTTCTATTACTGATAGAAATTTTAAAATTCCAAGGCATCTCACAGAAAAAAATAAGTTGCATGGTTTAAACGTACACAATAAATACCTGTCTATAGCAGGGGCGGACTGGCCTATACGTAATTCACCGGGAAAACTCAGAAAGGGGGCGCCGCTTGTAGCCATAACGTGAGCAACAGCTACATAGAAATTGTGTGCAAACTGTGCATTATTTCGGATCCGTATTTCGGAGTGAAACATATGCACAAAAATAACATTTGGCATTTCGCCTATTGTCAGAACCGCTGCTTTACAAATAAATAAAAATGGTTAACGAGCAGTAAAACAACTTTATTTTATTTCATCAGACATAACAAGCATTTGACGTAACACTGAAGACGCTTTAGCTAAAATAGCAATTATGTCATGTACAGTAATGTTATCAAGCAAGTCTTTCTCGCTTGTCATTAGCATTACAGCTTCCAACTTATCATTCGCTAACTTGATTTTAATCTAGTTTTTATTTGTTTCAACTTGCTAAATGCCCTTTCACAGTTAACTTGCGTAAATGACAATGTCAACAAATGTTCGTACACAACAAACAAATTTGTTAGAGCTGAAGTGATGAGTGAGTACTTGAAGAGGATTTTGTGACAGCAAGCAAGACACTTTTTACAGTTTCCTTTGCGAGCAGCATATCGATTTCTTAGTATTGGATTCTTGCTGACACCACCGTCTTCATTATCACTGCTCTCCTCTTCACTGCTCTCCTCCTCATTGGTACTGGTCATGGTGGCAACGTCATCAGAAGCACCTTCAGACTCATCAGGAAGTGATCGTGATAACACCGTGAAATTTCTCGCTAAACAGCATAATTCTTCTTTCAGTGACAAAGGGTCAACGCCAGTTATCTTAGCAACTTTAGTAAGGCTGTTTTCAGAAACCCCAGACAATACTAGTCGTAATCTGGTCAACTACTAGTCTGAAAACGTTTGCACGAAACCGCACAATTGGATCCTCGGCTAGCATATCAGATGCTTGCTCTCCATTACTCTTGAATCTTCTAGTTTCGATTCAACTTTAATGTTGTCAAGATCGTCTTCAGCCAGTTTGGCATTCATTGACTGGGTAAAATTAATTGATGCTTCATACAGTGGTGTCATATGAGATTCTGTGTATCTCGTCTTTTGATGACTGCACCATGTTCCAAGTACTAAGGTAATCCAAACCACTTGTTTGCAAGTAATCGGATGCTTGACGTAAAATACTACGCACAAGAAGTAGAAAATATGCAGTTAAAATGTTACTGATTGGAACCATTTTTCAAGCAACGTCGAGGCCTCAATAGATGCCTTTGCATTGAATTTGGGCAGATTCACAATATCATTCAGTACCTTTAGCATGACAAAATACGTTATGTTTTTTTATTGTTATACGGACAAAAAATTGTTTCTAATGTTGCCTGCTTAGGCCACCATATAGTGTCACCAATCTTCTGCAATTTCCTTAGCTTTGCTGAACCAACTGCTTCGTCAATCTTTATCCTGCTCCAAACATCCATTCGTTTGCACGAATCTGAAAAAAGACGTTACGGTGCTTTGAAGCAAGCTGATCAAATTTTCACTTCGATTATGTTTTCTACCATATCTGGAGCAGCAAGGTTTAGCACATGAGCGTAGCACCATGTGTACAACGAATTTAGCGAAACGTCTCTGATCAGCTTCTGTACACCTCCGAACTCCCTACGCATATTTGATGCTCCATCAAATGATTCACCGATAATATTTTCAATCTTTAGACCTTGTTGCTCAACATTTGTCTTCAAAAGTTGAAAAATACAGCTGCTGATCCATCATAAACTTTTGATTTATTGACTTCCAGGCCAAGAACATAACGCAAAATTGTTGTTTCCGATCCTGTTCCACCGTGGCGGTGTCTTGTGTACCACCCATCTCTACTGAAAACTTCTTTTCTCCAATCTCTTGAATAATGTTTAATTTGATGATGTTTAAAATTGCTAGCAAAATTTTGTTAACTGGGCTTTTGAAAGCATTGCTACTATAAATTTCCACGTAAAGGTACATCAAATTCCGAAAACAAAAGGATTGTTTCTAAAAAATTGCCATGATCAACTGATCTATCATCTAAAGTCTGTGAAGACTCGTTTCGGTGTCCTCTGACTGAAAAGGATCGTTTAGCAAGGTGTTTGATTGCAGATACTATTCTTTCTAAGACACGAATGTTTTCTTGAACATCGCGCCGTCGAGCATTAACCATTTCCGAATTAGTGAGAGAACTTATGTCTTTGTTAGACTGGGCGTGAACAAATACCATTACCAAAATAACATATAAATTATCTACAAAATTCCAAAATAGGGGCGCCAAAGAACATTTTAATCAGGGGCGCACCGGGAAATTTCCCGGTATCCCTGTGGGCCAGTCCGCCCCTGGTCTATAGACTATAGAACATTAAAACAGTTTTTTGATTTTCCAAATATTTCCTGAGCTGCAGCCTGTTAAAAAAGGCGATTTGAAGTTAGTGCCAGTCTTTGCACCTATTTTTTATATGGGGGATGTCGACGGTTTCTGGCGAAAAATAGCGACAATGGGGGTTAAAAATACTATTTCGACCTCATTTTTTCATAATATTCCTTAATATTTAACACGTTCCGCAATTCCAGCATTCTGGGGCCCTCTCTGGGGAAGTTGGGCCTCATTTCTTGACTTTTCTTTGGGGGGTGTTACACGGCCCCACACTCCCTGTAGTTCTGGCCCTGCCTAAAACAACGCTATCATTCACCACTGCACCTATATATGGTGGCAGCTGACGCCTGACTGTCGCTGACAGGCAAGAACCGTTCCCTGTGGTACAACTAAGCTGTGCTACCTAAATGGATGGCCGGGAAACACAGCTATAGGCCACTGATATGAAATGACTGGATAAAGCACAAGAAGCCCAATCTCGCAAGGGTCAGTATAGACTTATAGTATAAATGTATCAATTATAGTAATGTATATTATACTAAAAGTATGTCATAAAATATAAATTTCAAATTGAAATTGACTTACCTATTTGATAGTGTGTGTTCTCTTTTTATTCCTCCTTTGTTGGACTAATATTTTCCGAGACTTTGTACTCGATGTTACTAGTATACATGATACATGCTTTTAAAGCTATAAAGTATACGTGAAGAGTGCATAAATAGATCAGGGGACTAAAAATATGACTGGAACGCTATCTCCAACCGGAATCAGCAATATGATACCTTACTTCCCTTCCCTTCATCCCCTGCACGCATAAACTAAAAGCTGGAATTGCCAATTGATGCTAATATTTATAATAAATTATGTTTTTAGATTCTAAAGTGTAATACATTATACAGTATATAGTTGTCTTCAATAGTTGTTGTGTGTCGCAGTAAAGTAAATATATTAATATAATATATATATATAATATAATATATAAGTAAACTATCCCCTGTGGAGATATATTTTTTGTTTGCAATGACGTAATTTTAAGATTTCAGTTAACGAGCAAAGTCACGTGATTGCAAACAAAGAATTGTAATCAATAAACAATAAACAATAAACAACTATACATTGACCGTTCTATGCTCACACAGGGACTGGCTATTGTAAATGACCTGTAATCATGTATATACTATATGTAACGGCCGTTAATGCCCACCTACTCGCCAAGGGGCGAGCTATTGTATACAACAAATTATGTATAGTTAACGGCCGTCAATGCCCCACCTACCCAGCCAGGGGCAAGCTGTGTCAGCATAAACACTGCAACAGGATTAAACTTATCTTCGCCCGCATATACTGTGACTGACGGATACATAATAGGTTGTAACCATTCATAGAACTTTCGTGAGTCTTTAAACTTCCATAGCTCATCTTCTTCTGCAAAATCCATCCCAAAAATCCTGTTTAGACATGGTTTTTCTGTTAAGTCATGCTCGCCAGCATCTGCATCATAATCAGAGTCATCAAAGTTGTCTGGTCGAATGTGGAAGTGTAATTTATTTTCTCTTATCTCGCCTTTGTCCTGAGGGTGGCTTGTATAATATTCATATATTTCTGGATGAAAATGGAAGACCCCGTTTAGTAGTTCTAGCGGTGTAGGTAGTTCTTTTTTGTCCCAAGGAAGTATAACAGCACAAATTTCATCTTGCCCTTCGTTGGCTGAGCACTGGTTACCTGGAATGAAATAAATCACATTGTGTTGTTAACCCGTTGAGCACCAAAGCTCTCTTCTTGACGAGTAAAATCGCCTGGCGTTAGTTAGAATAAAATAATAAGGGACGGACCATTCGAAAAGTGATGGGGGGGGGGATTTTCTAAGAGGCAATATATTTTATTTTGTACACCTATAGAATTTTTTTTTCTCACTTGATGGCTGGAAATTTTTTTTAAGTGAGATTTATAGGCTTATCTTCCAAGCTAGGATTTTTTTTTGCACTATGCCTGGGAAGATTTTTTCCCCCCTAATTTTCGGGAATATTTTTTTTTCGTTCCCCCCCCCCCCCAATCACTTTTCTAATGGTCCGTCCCTAAAGTAGAGTGTATTGGGGCGCAATGCAATTTAATGGGTTATAATAATTGGCTAATCGTCTGGTCAACCTCGTACCCAGGTTCTCTTCTCTACGCTCCTCGCTAGAGGAAGAGACCCTGGTGAATGCTGGTCACGTGGCTCCCAGATTTTGGGAGCCGCGTGGATATCGATTACTAGGGAGTCAAACACCTGCACTCTATTGAAAACCCTCACACAATGGCTTTTCCTGGCGTTGTGATTATTCTCATAGTTAATTTGCATATCATTTCTCCTTATTAATGTTTCTTTTAAGTTCGGTCCAGTGTGATTACTCAGGACCTTGTACAACGTTGATTTCGTTGTACGTCGTCTTGCCTCTAAATTATCCCAAGCAAGGGATGGAAGAACATCAGCAGATCTGGCCTCGTAGCTAGCGCCAGCTATAATTCTCGCTGCCCGGTTTTGAAATTTTTAAAGTTTATCTTTGAGCTGCTTGTTACAAACTTCCCATAAATAAGAACAGTAATCGAAGTAAGGCTGTATCAGCGCGCGATAAATTGTTTGCAAGGTGTTTGCAGGACCACACGGCTTAATGCTTTTCATTGTTCTTATGCCGGGCCGAACATTTATTAATTCCTTACTGTCGATGCAATGGAAGCGTTGATAAAATACTGCACCAATTCCTTTCCTCAACTTGATCAGTTCATTTGATAGAAAATTGATCAACTTCCTGTTACTTTTAGATGAGCCAATTAGATTTCGTTTCAGAACCGATTGACCAATAGAAAACGCACAGAAAGTAAAAAGAAATTTGAATTCGTATGAATTGATCAACTTGAGGAAATGAATTCATGCAATATTTTATCAACACTCCCATTGGATCGACAGTAAGTGTGCCTTTCTTATTTTGCTTTACACAGAAGACAAAATATGTTCGTACAAACATTCTTTAATGACAGTTCTATTGGATTTGCGGCTATAAGTGAAGCACAAATGAGTCAAATGATGATGACATGCATACATTAGCTACATGTTATAGCTACATGTTAGCTACATGTTATGAAATTGTGTGAATTGGCTTCTTGTTCGTATATATCTCAAAAAGTAAATGAATTTTCTTTAAATTTTATCTTGCATGTGAAATACAAAAGCACTCACCACTTAGCATACCCAAGCGAGACGCTTCACTTCTCATGTAAGTCAGTATTTCAAGAGAACGACAAAAACCTTGTAAGCTTCTCACATCACCGGAGAATGGGTCCAAACCACACGGATGAACGACTCGACAGTTCCACATTGAGGGAAATGGACGCATCACATACGTATCTTCCCCATCCTCTTCAAAGTAACAAAACCTTCAAAATACAAAAGAAAAGTAAGCACAAACAAGGCTTTTAAATAGATTGGATGGCACAACCAAATGTGTTAACTGGTTATTTATATTCGAATAGTGGCCGAAGTATAATTTTGGGCTCAAAATGACCATTCCATATTTAGTCTCAAACGGTCGTTGCTAGTGTAGGTGCATGGTGACGAAAACAAGATAGCTGTAGATTTACAGAGATACAAGTGCAGTCGAACCTGTATTAAGCGGTCACCCTTGGGGATTTCGCAAGTAACCGGATTAGACAGGGTGACTGACTAATGCAGGTCTAATTACCACGGTTAAAAAAGGTGTCGCTGATTCTTAAAAACAAGAAAACTGAACATAACAACAAATACAAAATGACAGAGCCGTGCTAAGTTTAGCCGTTGTGGCGTGTTAAGTTTGGTTTGGCTCGATAAATCAAGCACTCTTGATATGATTATAGCAGAAGCCTCTTGATCTCCATTAAATTGTGCAAATTTTCGCGACGCATCACCAGATTCCATCGCTTTTCTTAACAGTGACCGTTTAACACAGTCACAAAACAATGCAAAATAATGTTTGGGACTGTGCGAAAGTTGTCCCCATCTGCTTAATAGAGATGGTCGTTTAATAAAGGTCACTTCAACAGCATTTACATTACAACCTTTTGGGACTTTAGTAAAAAATGATCGCTTAATACAGGGTGACAGCTTAATACGGTGCCTCATAATACAGGTTCGGACTCATGTACATGGAAAATATAAGAAAAACTTCTACGTTCCGAGCAAAGACCCTTCTTTGGTAGCCTGTGTGTAGCCTGACTTTAAATGGAAATGACTTTTCCCCATTTAAAGTCAGGCTGCACGCAGACCATTCTTTGGGAAAGTAGTACCGATCAGTAGCCAGCTTATTTGGCTATTAATTTCCGACGAAGGACATTAACTCAAAGCGTCGAAGTTCTGCTTGTATTTTCAGCTAGTTGTATCCCCCTCAATCCACAGCTGTATTGCATATTTAGGTAAATATTTGCGTGACCCTTCTTGTGACGTAACATGTGTAGGGAAGTGGGGTGTGCTAATCATCATTACTTGCGCTGAGAGCTAAGCTGAATTATGAGGGACGCAGCTCAACCTGATCGTGTGGAAGGCTTTTTACAGGCAGCCACCTGATGACTCATGTCTGATCACGGAGCACTTAGGATTTATTTACGAAATATTTCGAGAACTAAGCAATATTTGAAAAAGTTGTAGAAGAGTTTTCTAATAATTTTGAAGTTTTTTCAAATGAGACCAACTAATATTTTTTTTAACAATTTAATTATTCACTAGAATACTCACCACTCTTCTGAGTTCGACCACTGTGCCATTGGCCCCTCGTTTGAGAGGTCAGATTTTTTACCCAAATCAAAATACTTTTGAATATACATCTTCCAGAAATATTTTTCACTCAGCAATGTCTAGAAAAAAATAAACGAACTGTTACGATACTATATCTATCATATTGAGAGTCCCAAGGTAAAATAAAATCATCGGATGTTCGGTTTACTGCCACCTATAATTAGGTCTGCATGTATATTGCAGCTTTGTACATTTGCAAAATTTGCATTTGTAAATTTTGAACAGAGAAGCTTATTTTTTAAACACAGTCTGCTATTGCAATTATAATAATATACATAAAAAGTTACTCGACTGTGATTGGTTGCATGATTTCAGTGCAGTCAATCTCAAACGGCAGTGCAAAAATGTGTAACAACAGTGCAAATGTCTCTAACAACAGTGCAAAAATCTGTAACAAACTGATCTGATTGGTGGAAAAAACAATGGGATCTAAATTCTACCAATCGGTTTAAAGCAGTCCTCAAGCAACGGTCACAAATTGCAAACATGGCGGCCGTACTACATAAAGTAAAATTTGAGTTCAGGTGGAAAAGGTGGCTTTCATCTTTTTTAAAAACGGAAACGACTTTCCTTTAAACAAGACTAACAAAACTTACATAGTTAAGTAAAATTTTTAAGCCGTTGGCGTTGTATGATATAATATAACAATCAAAGCAGGAAAATTTGTCAGTGGACGATTGTCTCGAACATTTTTATGTCTTATGAATTATGTATATTATTAATACCTAATAGGATTGTTTATCGTGAAATTTGAATAAAACAAGCACTCCGTGAATTTTTTCAAAGAACTGAAATAGCACTCGTCCATCGGACTCGTGCACGCTATTTAGATGCTCTTTGAAAAACTCACTCATACATGTTTTATCCAAATTGTACGGTCTCGAAACCATCCTGTACTTATTTAAAACACCGTTATACAAAGTGAAAAAATAGTGAAACAAGTATTATATAATTATAGTATATTTTGTGTTCAATATATAGACCACAGGAGGACGTTTTTTAAATGTGTTTATTACATTAACAAACAACGTTTCGGAGATTTACTCCATCTTCAGGTAGTTATAAGATTACAATTACAACGTCGTTTGTTAATGTAATAAACACATTTAAAAACGTCTTATATACATTATTATATGTGGCCTTATATACAGGGTGTATAAAAAAAAACGGAGTCGTCCTAAATATCCTTATTTCTATCGTAAAATAAACTACCATAGTTTCGTTCTGTGCTCAATTTAAAGCCTGTTATTTCATCTTTCGAATGAAAGGTTTCTTGAAAATTTTGAACCAAAGCTAATCGCAATAAAAAGAATTTAGTACAAGCGCTCGTTTTTAGATGCTTCGAAATATTAATCTTCGAAGTCCTTGCATGGGGACTTAATTAAAGGTAGTTTGCTAAAATTTAGAACGTTGTTGTTTAAAACTTTACAATCACCGTTCATAATGCCAAAGCTAACAATTCCGGAAAGAACATTCATTGCTGAAAGGTATTTCGAAACAAAAAGCGTTGTTGCAGTGTTAAGACAATTTCAAAAAGCTTTCCCAGGACGTAATCTTCATCGAGCGTTTGGCGTAATGTCAACAAATACGTACCGGCTGCATGCATTGAATGGAAGAACCACCCCATAAAGTTTAAATCGAAATAAAGGAAACTCGGGAAGAAGAAGAGTTGTCTTGGATATGAGACAACGAACGAACTTGTGTGAAATGGAGGCCACGTTGAGTAAACGTGTACTTCCAACTTATTTTTTGGAACGTTTAAATAAATTGTGAATTCAACACATCTACGTTTTTTAATTTTCCAATTGCACTTACTTAAATTGACACAGCTCGCCAGCAATAACTCCAAATTTTATAAAATAAAGTATATAAAATAGCCGAAAGATTGCGATTTCGAAAGAATGCAAGTGTAAACGTCTAACTTTCATATTAGCTTTGAAATTTACACTTCATGTGAGGACTCGGTTTTTTTATACACCCTCATGTATATTGAACAGAAAATATACTATTAACATGAGACTTAGGGAAAGTTCGTTCTTAAACATTATATAATAACAACAGTGAAACACGCAATCTGATTAGTCAATACCTGTGCAGGATGAGACAATCTTGCACGGAAAATTTAAATGCCTTCCGCGGGGTTTTAATTAAAATGCCGGGCAACGAAAACATTTCAATGCGTGAAATAAGCAATATCATGCAGTGTATTAAACGGCATGTACTAAAACCCGAAACAACCGGAACGAAACCACCGGAACAACCGGAACAAGAATTCAAGAAAGAATCGGGAAAGACCAGAACCACCAAAACCAAAATCGAACACGGAATTACACCTCCTTAGATAGATAGATAGATTTATTTAACCACGCTAACCTCGTCAACTACAGCTGATTTCCACGAGGGGCGTGTGAACAAGAAGTATACAGCAAATATGAAAAGTATTTAAAAGCTATTTACAAAATAGAAAACATAGTATAAAATAT
>CACRXK020003280.1:0-37150 GCA_902702795.2 Paramuricea clavata | reverse complement strand
TATCAAGTTTTGACTATATATGGGCAGCCTTAAAGGTAAAGTACATCATGCATTCCTCTTTCGAGTTCCCAAACTTGAAAAATTCCGTTGCATATCCCTTGAGTGAATTTGCAATGTTTCTAACAGTCAATAAATTTTGTGGCAAGTGTCGCACAACAAATGTTACTTGTTAACAAGTTGTGACAATGCTGATCCAACAACTTATCAACAACCTGTCTCCTCAACAGGCTTGCAGCAAGCTTGTTAACAAGTTGTGACAATACTGTTCCAATAATTTGTCAACAAGATTTCTCGCAAAAGGTTTGTAGCAAGTTTGTTAACACGTACGTGTGACAATGCTGTTCCAACAACCTTGTCAACAAGATGTCTCCGCACAGGCTTGTAGCAAGCTTGTTAACAAGTTGTGACAATGCTGTTCCAACAACTTGTCAACAAGATGTCTCCTCAACAGGCTCCTAGCAAACTTGTTAACAAGTTGTGACAATGCTGTTCCAACAACTTGTCAACAAGATATCTCCTCGACAGGCTTGTAGCAAACTTGTTAACAAGTTGTGACAATGCTGTTCCAACAAATTTGTCAACAAAATGTCTCCTCAACAGGCTTGTAGCAAGTTTGTTAACAAGTTGTGACAATGCTGTTCCAACAACTTGTCAACAACATGTCTCTGCAACAAGCTTGTAGCAAGCTTGTTAACAAGTTGTGACAATGCTGTTCCAACAACTTGTCAACAAGATATCTCCTCAACAGGCTTGTAGCAAACTTGTTAACAAGTTGCGACAATGCTGTTCCAACAACTTGTCAACAAGATATCTCCTCAACAGGCTTGTAGCAAACTTGTTAACAAGTTGTGACAATGCTGTTCCAACAACTTGTCAATAAGATATCTCCTCAACAGGCTTGTAGCAAACTTGTTAACAAGTTGTGACAATGCTGTTCCAACAACTTGTCAATAAGATATCTCCTCGACAGGCTTGTAGCAAGCTTGTTAACAAGTTGTGACAATACTGTTCCAACAAATTTGTCAACAAGATGACTCCTCGACAGGCTTGTAGCAAACTTGTTAACAAGTTGTGACAATACTGTTCCAACAAATTTGTCAACAAGATGACTCCTCGACAGGCTTGTAGCAAGCTTGTTAACAAGTTGTGACAATACTGTTCCAACAAATTTGTCAACAAGATGATGCCTCAACAGGCTTGTAGCAAGCTTGTTAACAAGATGTGACAATACTGTTCCAACAACCATGTAACAGTGCCGGATTAACAAAATGGCAGAAGTGGCATGTGCATGCCACCGGCCCCACGCTTAGTCTTTTTGATTAAAGTGAACCATATGGTTATGAGTTGTTTGAGTGGTGATGCTAATAATATTCAAAGGCATAACAACCCAAGTTGAATGGTTATGCTGAAGACAGTCAACGGCATAACCATCCAATGGTCATGATGCCGAAGACATTCAACAGCATAACCTTCCAAGTTGAATGGTTATGCCGAAGTTCTAACCTGTGGGTTACCGCTGGCATATAAGAGTGTGGGCTCAATAATGATGTTTTGACTTTTGAGTGATTTCTGATTTCAAAATTCACAGATTTCTCTTGTGTTTTTGGGTGTACGAGTGTACGAGAATTCAGCTGTGTCGCCCCCCGGATCAATGAGAGTTTTGAAACAAACAGATGATCCACACCCCACTGATGACGAGATTTTCCGAAGGGGGTCTGGAATTCTGAGGGGGTGTCAAGTTGAGATTTCCGAGGGGGTTTTCCTAAAAACCGTTTCGTAAGGGGTCCAAAATCAGTAACCTCGTCAACAGGGGGGCGTGCATATTACATTTAATATTGTCCAAAAAGACCATATTACACAAATTAAAAGCTAATCCAGCATTGGACAACCAGCCCATGAGGTTTTGGAAAGGAACTTAAATTAACAACACTCAATGACATAAAAGTAATTGAATAAAATTTAAGACACATTACAATAAACTACAATAACATACAAAATACAATTTTAACAAAAAAAATTATACCTGGCTCCCTGTTGGCCGCCATCTTGAAAATTTACTAAATGAGATATTTGTGCTTCCACTTCCATTTTCGACAATGAAATTCCCAAGATTTGTGCTTTAATTTAATTTGTATTGCTCAGAAATAAACGTAAAATATTGTCTTAAGGCTGCGAAGATGTCCCATACGGAATTAAAATTAAAACCTAGTTAAACGAGGATAATGAATTCTTAAAATTTAGCAAAAAATAACCTTATATTACTCTTATTGATGGTTTTGTTTCAAAATTTCCATAAATTTCATTTCCCTGAATTTCAATTTCCTCAAAAGGAGATTTCATTTGAAATCAATATGGCTACCATTCGTTGTGCTATTTTCTTTTAATATTTTATAGTTTTATAGTAATTTTTCCCATGTATAATTCCGTTATTCGACTTCACATGTTATATTCGAAGAGATAAAAACAAATCAATACACAGAACGTTCATTTTGTGTTTTATAATTCATCAAAACAATGTCTTCTCCTCAACAAGTAATGCCTTTGAGACATTTAATTTCGCCAGCTGCCCCTTCGAAACCCAGCACAAGCACGGCCGGGCCAAGCACGTCTGAAAGCGCTGCAGGAGACACCTTGACATCCGACAAAACTCTAAAGGAAGAAGAGGAAATTGAAAGACAAAAAATGCAGTATGTTTAAATGCTCTTGTTCATATTTTAATATTTTATACTCTGGTATAGCACGCTCTTGCCCAAAATTATTCAAAATATAAATTATGTACCAGCACCGCGTATTTATTGTCTTGAATTTCTGTTGTTATGCACTAATGTGAAGATGTATGCTTGTGATGTTGTGTCCACATCGGGCAAGCTGAAAAGTTTGCTTGACCGCAGTAGGAATCGAACCCGCAACCTTTGGTTTGCCAGTCCGATGCTCTACCAACTGAGCTACGAGCTGAAGTCGGTTTGAGTGTGTGATCACAGAATAAGGCACACAGAAGGTCGACTCGAGTAACTGCTGCCACGCCATGATTCATCAAAATGTTGACGCCATGGTCCTAGCCAGTGCGCGTTTGAGAGGCATTCCCCCCTGGACGTCCGCCATTTTGAATAATATCAGGGGTGAATGCCTCTCAAACACGCACTGGCTGCGACCATGACATCCACATTTGCTGACGGGTTAGTGCCAAAATTATAGGAAAATGATAGGAAAAACAAAGAAGTCAGCCTTCTGTGTACCGTATTCTGTGGTGTGATACTTCGGAACTCAGTCTGCACATCCATTATTAGCCGGGCAACAAGCACACTTGAGCAGGCATTTGTCAGACCGAAGCGAAATTGTTATAATCTACACTGTATGTAATATTTAATCTTCTGAGTGTAATTACGCATAAAATACTTCCACTTGTTCTTTCCAGGGTATTAGTATCATCGTTTACTGAAGACCAGCTCAATCGTTATGAAATGTATCGTCGATCTGCTTTCCCCAAAGCATCTGTTAAAAAGGTGATAATACGGATCTTAAACCCTTTCAGTGGCAGTGTGCCCTGATGCACCCTACTCTATCTAATACCAAACCATTTTACTTCTCAAGGAGAAATTCAACATTTCGACCGTTTCAAGGCTAATAACTTCCTGACGAAGAGGAAGGGCCTTCGTTCGAAACATCAAATTTCTCCATTTATTTTTCTGGTATAGTTCCATCCCTTAAACCAACAAAAGCTTTGTTAAAGGTGATCTACAGTCCGTATGTAAACAAAGCCTTTGTTTACATTTTTGTGTCCAAAATATTGAGCTTTTTCGACAACTATTTATATTTTCAAGCTTCTAGAGTATAATAAATGATCAAGAAACAACAATTAGGCTTTTCAAGAACTCAAAACATAATTAAACTGTTTGTATCATAAAAAGTGGGCTCATTTGTGCACATGCGCAGATCGGACTGTAGATCACCTTTAATCAGCCCATGTGTGTCTAATTAAACAGCAAAAGCTGAATGATGATAATATTTACTTATTTTCAGCTGATGCAGAGCATTACAGGAGGCACGTCAGTTCCTCCAAATGTTGTCATTGCAATGGCAGGCATTGCTAAAGTGTACGTAGGAGAAATTGTTGAAGAAGGTATATAACTGTCAGTGATGATTGGAAATTTTCGAGAATTATATCTGGAAACACAATACAACTACTCACGTAAAAACGCACAAGTTGCAGTAACAAACCTGCAGCAGACTTGTAGCAATGCTGTTCCAACAACGTGTCAACGTGATGTGTTCGCACTGCTTGTTACCAGCTTGTTGACAAGTTGTCAACGGATTGTTGGTAACTTGCTACAAGGTTGTTGAGCTCAACAGACTTGTTACAAGTTGTTCCAACAACTTGTTATCATCCTGCAATTTAACAATTTGTCAACAAGTTGTGAGTGACAACCTCGTAGCAACTTGATAAAATAACAGCATTGCCATTGTTACAACTTGTTGACAAGCTTGCTACAAGCCTGTTGCCACGAACACATCTTGTTGACAAGTTGTGAGATTTTTCCATGTATAGCGTGCTAAGTGCCATTTTCTACATAGAATGTCTTATACAATTTCTGTATATATATCATGTTATTTTAGCATGTGATGTTGCAGAGCAGTGCAATGATCCAGTGCCAATTCAACCCAAACACATCAGAGAAGCATACAGAAGATTGAAGCAAAAAAGAATGGTCCCAAATACAAAACAAAAAAGAAAATTATTTAGAAAATAAAAAGCATGTGTCTGACGATGTAAATATTCGTACCTTGTAGAAAGATGGGTTGTACTTTAAATAAGGTTTTAGATAAACTTGTTACTGTACATGCAGAATATATCAGGGTAATCAGGCAATATCAGACTTGTTGGAACAGTCTTGTTACTCTAAGATGTAAGATTTTTGTGTGTGTACAACTAACACACGTAAAAATCTCACATCTTGTAGCAAGTCTGCTGTCTGCCAACAAGTTGTCTTTGCACTGCTTGTCCCAAGTTGTCAACAAGTTTGGAACAAGCTGTTAACTACTTGTAACAACCTTGTTGATATTATCAGACTTGTTTCAAGGTTGTCCCAACAAGTCCGATACAGTCATGATATAGCAATATTGTTACAACCTTGTGTCGTCAAACTTGTAACATTCTTGTTATATCATGACTGTGTCAGACTTGTTAGAACAACCTTGTAACAAGTCTGATAATGCCATCAAGCTTGTTACAAGTTGTTAATAGCTTGTTCCAAACTTGTTACAACAACTGGGAACAAGCAGTGCAAACACAACTTGTCGACAGCTTGTGAACAGATTTGTAACAACTTGCGCGATTTACATGTGTAATATTGTAAAGGGTTTTGTCAATGATTGCAGTATATACTACACACGTAAAAACGCACAAGTTGTAACAAACCTGCAGCAGACTTGTAGCAATGTTGTTCCAACAACTTGTCAACTGGATGTGTTCGCACTGCTTGTTCCCAGCTTGTTGACAACTTGCTACAAGGTCGTTGAGCTCAACAGACTTGTTACAAGTTGTTCCAACAACTTGTTATCATCCTGCAATTCAACAATTTGTCAACAAGTTGTGAGTGACAAGCTTGTAGCAACTTGATGAAATAACAGCATTGTTCAAACTTGTTGACTGCAAGTTTGCTATAAGCCTTTTGCAAACACATCTTGTTGACATGTGTGATTTTTGCATGTGTACCTCTTGATATTTTCATAGTAAAAATTAGCAAAGTTGGCGTATACTGTACATGCAGACGAGGAAATAAAAATGCCTGGCTTCTCCTTGGGCAATTATTGCCAATCTTTTAATGATGTCAATGAATGTACGTTTACAACCAGTCTGCTGCTAGAAGAGTCCTTGTGTCCAATATACTGCCCACAAAAATGCTTTGTCAATTTACGGTCTAATTTTAGAATCATATTCGCGTTTCTATAATAATGTTATTGTATTTAGAATATATTAATTGCAATTTTTCTGTCATGCCAATTTCAATAAATCGTGCTTTCATTTCTTAATTTATATGTTCCAAACTCATTCAATCATCTCTGAAAATAAATTAACTAGGTCACTTATTAAAAATGAATTAACTACATTCTCCGATCCGAGTTCGCGTTGTCGATTTTTCATCTTCATATTTGTCAGAATGGACCCCAGAATTAAAATCCCTATGCTCAAATTAGGCTATATACGAACATTTCATGATGTTTGGAATATCACAGCGCTAGTTTTGGCCTTTTGAAAATTTTGTTGTTTCCACTATTGTGGTGCCCTAATGAATTTGTCTGTTAGTTTCGTAAGTGTGAGTTTGTTAGTCTGTTAGTTTGTTAGTTCGTTTGTTAGTGCAGTGCTTCCATTTTTGAAATCAAAATTTCTCATTTTTTTCATAAAAATTTCTCTAAATTCCTTAGATTGTATATTTTATTTCCTTGAAAATTCCTTGAAATTTCATGAAGCAGTTTGCAGTGATTTTGTAGCAATACAAAGGATTTAATTAATTTTCAAGGCACAAAATAGCACATTTAACAAAGATGTGGGCACGCTAAAAACCACAGGCTATTATACTGTTTAAAATTAAATATTTGTTATGAATTTACAAGAGATATGTTTTCATTGATATGATTAATAAACTATTCACAGCGTTTGGCGCCAAAAGTTACTCAATCCCATCGCTCAAAAATTTTCGGAAATTTTCGAAAGCACGAGGAAAAAGTTAAAAAACAGATTTTTAATTACTGCCGTTCCATTTGAAGTGTTCCTCAAATATTGATTCAATACATTACCTCGGGCACAGAATAAGGCACACAGAAGGGTCCCCTGGCCGCCATCTTCCTAGCCAGTCGATTACATTTTCTGGCCAATAAACGCGCTGTATTGGGTGAAGGCCTCGCCTTCTGGCCAGTCAACTGCATATTTTTGCATAGAAAAATGGCGACACGTTGCACCGCTGAGTGGCCCTTCTTGTACTGATCTTTATTCTGTGCCTCGGGCTGACCAATTCATACGAATTCAAATTTCTTTTTACTTCCTGTGCGTTTCCTATTGGTCAATCGGTTCTGAAACGAAATCTAATTGGCTTATTTAAAAGTAACAGGAAGTTGATCAATTTTCTATCAAGTGAATTGGTCTGCCCGGGGTAATGTACCGAATCAATATTTGAGGAACACTTCAATTGGAACGACAGTAAAGATAATTGATAAATCACTCAAAAGTTCAAAAAATAGTGAAACCTTCTTCTTCACTAATGCACTTGGATGAATATTTAAGTTTTTCGGAAAAATCCTTAGATTTCCTTAGATTTTTTCTCTTCCTTAGATTTTCCTTTTCGACAGTAGAATTTCCTTAGAAAAGGAAATTTCCTTGAAAATGGAAGCACTGTGTTAGTGTGTTAGTTTGTTAGTCTGTTCGCCTGTCAGTTCGTTTGTCTGTTAGTTTGTTCGCTGTTAGTGTATTAGTTTGTTCGTCTGTTAGTTTGTTAATAAGTTAGTTTGTTAGTGTGTTAGTTTGTTATAGTGTGTTAGTTTGTTAGTCTGTTCGTCTGTCAGTTCGTTTGTCTGTTAGTTTTTTCGTCAGTTAGTGTGTTAGTGTATTAGCTTGTTCGTCTGTTAGTTTGTTAGTGTCTGTTAGTTTGTTAGTGTATTGGTTTGTTAGTCTGTTAGTCTATTATAGTTTGCTAGTATGTTAGCCTGTTAGTTTATTAAATATCAAGATTAGTTGTTGGCGTCTCGCTCGACTGAATAATCTTGGAGGATTTCGGTAGATGAAATATATTTGGTTAAGTTAAAACATAGTTAAAACAGTCATCAAACTTCTATTTTGTTAATAAACTTCTATTTTGTTAATAAACTTCTATTTTGTTAGGTAGAAATGTCCCCTAGCCCTGTACCAATAGGGCCATTTATACGGAACAAAATAAGACGCGACTTACATAAGACGCGACTTAAATAAGACGCGAGTTTGTCGTATAAAAGGTACAAAATTCTTATGTAAGACGCGTCTTGGATAAGACGCGTCTTACATAAGAACAGGTCTTTTAGCTGTTCTTATTTAAGTCGCGTCTTAAATAAGAAATTTTGGACAAAAAGTCTAACTACACATGCCAGAAACTTGAAACAACGTAAAATTTAATGCCTTGCATATTAAAACAAAAACAACCAATACAACATTATAGCTATAGCAAATAAATAAGACCAAAACCGTAGAGAACCATTTATGCGATAACTCCACTTATTTAAGTCGCGTCTTATGTAAGTCGCGACTTATTTTGTCACGTATAAAGCCTGGTTTCCATTAAATCGTAATTATCGCAAGAACCGCATCGCAAGCGTCGCAACGATTTAAAAAACGCGAAAATTTTAATAAAAACTGCGATTTCTTGGAAACTAGTTGAGTCACACCGATAACTAAGACCCTTACGACAAAGTCGCAAAGATAGACTTACTGCGATTTTTGCGATAGCGATGTCTGCGTTCCGCGACTATTGCGATGATTACGATTTAATGGCAACCAGGCTTAAATGGCCCTATTGTGTGACAGCAAACTCTCATTAAATTGAGTGATGGTCTGGTAACTCGGTGAAACTTCAAAGTGTCTATAATGAACTACGATTCTATGTCGAGACGCGACTTCCCTGTGCGTAAATCTTTTGACATTTTGCGAATAATATTTTAGCAGCACGGTTGAGTAATTCGACCGCGAACGGCTGGCATTGTCAAAATCTCTGTGATCACAGTAACAAAAGTGAGACGCCAACAAAATGTTGATATTAGTAACAAAGTAACCAACTTACAAACTAACAGACTAGCAAACTAACAAACTAACAAACCAACAGACTAACAAACCAACAGAGTAGCTGTTTGTTTGTTAGTTTGTTAGTCTGGACTACATTGGCATATGACTTTTGCATAGGTAAATTCTAACTTTTGAAGGGATTTGTTTAAACATTTCTTACAAATCCTTCAAAACATAGAATTTACCCATGCAAAATTCCTAGGTAGAAATTAATGTCCCCTGGTCCTGTACCAATGCGTGACCACCAACTCTCATTAAATTGAGTGATGGTCTGGTAACTCGGTGACCCTTCAAAGCGTCTATAATGAACTACGATTCTATGTTGAGACGGCTTCCCCGTGCGTAAATCTTTTGACATTTTGCGAATAATATTTTAGCAGCACGGTTGAGTAATTCGATCGCGAACGGCTGGCATTGTCAAAGTTTTTGTGATCACACTAGGAATTTTGCATGGGTAAATTCTATGTTTTGAAGGATTTGTACGAAATATTTGAGGGAAGTAGGGAACTGAGTCAAATCCCTTCAAAACGTAGAATTTACCTATGCAAAATTCCTATATGTTAGTCCAGACTAACAAACTAACAAACAAACGGTTTGTCTGTTGGTTTGTTAGTTTGTTTGTCTGTTAATTTGTTAGTGTGTTAGTGCATGTGTTAGTTTGTTAGTTTGTTAAATATCAAGATTTTGTTGGCGTCTCACTTGGAAATTATCGAGTGTCAATTTATATACATTTGTCATTTATTAGAAATTATAAATGTATACATACATTTGTTAGTCTTTTAGTTTGTTTGAAATCATAAGCTTTGGTATTTATTCAAAATTAGTGTGTATAATTTGCACTCTCCACTGGATGAAAACCTTGCCCTTGGGTAGCTATTGCCTGTTCTTATTAATCAGCTTTCCCAACACTATCATGTATTCATTTAGCAAATTAAAACATAGTTAGAACACTCATCAAACTTTTATTTTGTTAATCTAGAGCTTGAAATGTCCCCTGTAACAATACGTGAAAGCCAACTCTCATTAAATTGGGTCATGGTCTAGAAACTCGGTGAAACTTCAAAGTGTCTATATAATAAACTACGATTCTATGTCGAGACGGCTTCCCCGTGCGTAAATCTTTTGACATTTTGCGAATAATATCTTAGCAGCACGGCTGAGCAATTCGACAGCGAAAGGCTGGCATTGTCAAAATCTCAGCTGTGATCACAGTAGGAATTTTGCATGGGTAAATTGTTTTGAAGGATTTGTAAGAAATATTTGAAGGAACTGAGTTTAACACTGTTAAAACTGAGTTTAACACTGAGCCAGTAATTCCCTCAAACAAATCCTTCAAGACTTTCAATTTACCTATGCAAAATTCCTACTCGGTGATCACAGACACTTTGATAGTGTAAACTTTTGAGGTAAAATTTGTACATAGAATTGCAAATGATTGTGATGCAAGCTTCGCCAGCTCTCTGACCCTGTATAAACTATAAAAACAAAGGCTTAATTAAAAACAACTACTTAACAGCAAGAGTTATGTTTAGAAGTTATTAAAGGCCGCCTGTGTGGTTTAATTTTTGGCGGCAAATTGCTTCCTAAGAGCTCTTTGTCCACCAAACATGATGTCGTGATAGCAATGCTATGCCCACTGACCCACGCTGGTCAGAACAATGGTACCATGTGGAGTGCTTAGATCCATCGATTTAATTAAAGTGCCTGACGGCTTATATTATTTCATTTTATTACAGTGTTTTATTCGAGTCCACAACACAATGTTTTTCCCAGTTCAACCTCTAAACTTTTCACGTATAATTATATAAAATTCATGCACATACGCACGTAAAAACAGGCAAGTTTTTAGAAATCTGGAAACAAGTTGTTATCACCTTGTTATTATGTTGACGATGCAGTAACAGACTTGCTACAAGTTGTTCCAACAAGACTAATACAGGCTGTTTAAACAGTTAGCTACAACAGGCGTAAAAATCTCGCATCTTGTAGCAAAACAAGCCGTCAACAAGTTGTCTTTGCACTGTTTGCCCCAATTTGTCAACAAGTTTCGAACAAGCTGTTAACATCTTGTTACAACCTTGTTGATATTATCAGACTTATTTGTTGCAAGGTTGTTCTAACAAGTCCAATACAGTCATGATATAATATTGTTACAACCATGTATATGGTCAACCTTGTAACATTCTTGATCATGACTGCATGTATCACTATCAGACTTGTTAGAACAACCTTGTATAGCAAGTCTGATAATCAAGCTTGTTCCAAGACCAAGTTGTCAACAGCTTGTCCCAAACTTGTTACAACAACTTGGAACAAGCAATGCGAACACAACTTAATGTCGACAGCTTGTGAACAGATTTGTCAGAACAACTTGTTTGCAGACCTGTAAAAACTTTACGTGTTTACGAGCTTGTTGTCATCAACTAATTGTTAACAACTTAATTGTTACATGCAGACGATATCACACTTGTTCAGCGGAACAACTCATTGCTAGTCTGTTGAGTGTTGGCCTCATCCACCTTCGGTTAGAAGATGATAACAACTTGTCAATTAGCAACTGGGAACAAGCAGGACGAACACATTAACACGCGTGTATGCTTGCATTAAACGGTCATGCACTTATCTTATCTTATCACACAATTATCTTAATGCAACTAAGTGCTGCTATTGTTATCACAGAGACAGAACTGAGTCATCCATCATGTGATGCTTAATTCCCAAAATAGAGACTTAAGTATTTCTGTAATGCAATTAAGAATTTTGCGGTACGCCGTATATTGATACATTGTTGTACTCGAACACGTCTCCTGATGCAGGAATATATAATTTTGTAAACTTTGTGAAAACTAGAAACGTCATGTTTTGGACGTTTTGAATGATATCAAAGATTCTGCAAGGATCTATACGTAGATTGTCCACATTACAAAACCTAATTGGTCAAGATAACCAAATGAAGTCGGTTAATATAACTTATATCTGGATGAATCCAGAGAACCTGTTTTTAAATTAGTTGTTTCAACAAAAATATGTGGTTAATGGAAAATAGTTGACTCTATTTCGCTGGTTTCACCGCAGCCAGCAAGCCAACACTTCAACTAGATCAAATGAGGCATGATTCCTATACTGGCTCTAGGAATAACGATTTACTCACGTATATAATATAACTATAATAATAATGACGATTCACGTATATATAAAATAAAGATAGTTTGGTATAGGTTTCCTCTTGTAGTAACAGTGGATCAATACAAGATATGGCTATTACTGGAACTATTGGAAGAACAGTTTAGAACAGTTAGAGCTATCAGTATAAATAAAGTTAGTTTAGTTTAGGTTTCCTCTCGTGGTAACAGTGGACCAGTACCAGATTGCTATTCCTGGAATTCTAGGAAGAACAGTTTAGAACTGTTAGAGCTGATCTAGTATAGATATAGTTAGTTGAGCTTAGGTTTTCTCCTGTAGTAACACTGGATCAATAAGAGATGACCCCTACTGGACCTCTAGGAAGAACAGTTTAGAACTGATAGAGCTATCCAGTATAAATAAAGTTAGTTTAGTTTAGGTTTCTTCCTGTAGTAACACTGGATCAATAAGAGATAACCCTTACTGGAGCTCTAGGAAGAACAGTTAATTTAGAACTAATAGAGCTATCCAGTAAAAATAAAGTCAGTTTAGTTTAGGTTTCCCCTGTAGTAACACTGGATCAATAAGAGATGATCTTTACTGGACCTCTAGGAAGAACAGTTTAGAACTTATAGAGCTATATCCAGTATAAATAAAGTTAGTTTACTTTAGGTTTCCCCCTGTAGGTTAACTGGATCAATAAGAAATGATCCTTATACTAGACCACTAGGAAGAACAGTTTAGAACTGGTAAAACTATCCAGAAAAAAAAGTTAGTTTAGTTTAAGTTTCCTCTCGTAGCAACACTGGATCAATAAGAGATAGCTATTCTTGGAACTTTAAAGTCTTTAAAGACGGAACACTTCTAATTTTGTGTGTGTTGGTGTTCTGTACTCAGGTGAATATGTTTGTGGTGTTACTCTGAGTGTGCATCTGCATGGCTAGAGCTAAGTTCACATGAACAGGCCATTGTTTATTAGTGTCGTGGGATGGGCTACATTTTCTAAAAACATAAAACCACAAGTAAACATAAAATATGACTAATGCATTCAGAATAGTCTGCAGAAACTTCAAGACAGATAATTAAACATTTCAAGCATTAAAAAAATTCCTCGGTCGCCATGATAGCAATTAGCGCGGTTCCAGAGATTTATTTTCAATAAATGGGTAGTAATCATTGAATTCTATTTCTATAGTTTTATTAATTTCGGTTCTCGTTGCAAGGCATTCCTGGAATACAATGTCGATTATCGGGTTCTGTTCTAGCAATTCTGTGTGGTTTTAATAAACAAAAATTCGTGAGCAAAATGCACGATTCAAAAAGCCCAGAAGCAAAATTATTTGGTTTGTCTTAAAGGGCTCTTTGTTCAAAGGATATAAGGTTGATAGCAGATTGCATAGTTTGTCAGTCATGCTTATCCGAGCAGTGATAATTGGCGTTCAATATTTTAATTACTTTGCGTCGTGGGGTTTGAATTTAATTACGCCACCAACGGTTTTATAACAGAGCTCACTCACTAAGCTACGAGCACACACGGGTTGATCTCGCTTGGACAAGAAGTGAAATTAAAAGAAACAGTTGCATTTGAAATAATTGTAAGTATCAGTGCTATTCTAATTTGTAATATAGACATTAATTGATACAATTGAAGTAATGGCTGGTCTGCGATACAAATTTCGACTAAATTCAAATGGACCGAACATGCAAACCATATTATACCCATGGACACGCATAATCCTCGCCAGATTAACAAAGGCTTGTATATATGTTCCCATGCCAAAACTGCTATCGAAACCCATCAATCTTTGCTTATACATCTAATTATTGTTTTTCTCCTTATAAATCTCGAAAACGTGCAAGGTTAAGAAAGATAACCCTATTTGGGATTGAAATTCCCGTGTTCATTATTTTGGGGCAACGACGGTATTTAGCGCCAGGATTATTTTGTTGTCATAACAAGATTCAATATAATGCATGCATCAGTCTCAATCTACTTGATATCTGGACTAGATCAGTTCGCCGGAGTGCACAGTTTAAAAAAAAATCGTGGAACGCCTAACGGTTAACAGATATTGACCGTTTCTTCTTCATTCGACATTGTTCGATGATTTTAATTTTAACACTGACTTTAATTTCAACAGCACAGATAGCTTTTCTTCGAATGATCTGGATCTTTCCTATAATTACCTTACGCGGCAACCAAGGCTGGTCTTCATATACTGTAATTTTAATTTTACAAGCTTGTCACAACATTAAGCTTACATATCAACAGATAACAATAATGAACAACTGTGATTCCAAAGATATGTAAATCTACGGAAGAATACTTAAAAACTGATGGAGTCAAATTTTTGGACTCAAATTTTTAAGCCTCGCCCTTGGTCAAACATGAATTGACGAGAGAGTTCCATCTCTCGCGTTTAATGCGGTATTCTGGTACATTTGAATAATTTGGACATGACGCAACAGTACTTGATAGTATGCGCTTGGGTGAAATCTGAAGTGTTTAACGTCTTCATATATTCACTGAACTGTATCAAATCGTGTTCATGTTTAGAAACTTCAAAATTCAATCACCAACACAGCCAATTTAGACAATTTCTATATATGTTTCATAACGAATTCGTTAGGAATTGAAAAACACTTCATGTGCCATACGGGCATATATGTATACAATGCCTTCTATAAATATACTGCATATATAGCCCTATCAGTTTTCAATTGTCCTCTCTAGAAGTTTAACAAGACACATGCATCTTAGCTTTTATTGATTTAATTCATATACAAAGAATTGGAGAGTTTACTTAATATATATATAACAGTTGAGAAGTGCGCGTTTTTAGTCATCTGTCGTGTCCGTTCACACGGGATTAAGCCGATGAGAGTTGACTGGAGATTACTTGTCAAACGACTACTCAAACTGTCATTAAAATTTGAAGAACTCAAAGTTGATTAGATGTGCTTGATGGCGTGTGAAGGACCACTCGAAATATCTGAATGCCAGTCTCCTGATCCACTGATTTACCAAATCCCATTCGGCCTAGCAGTAAAACGACTGACGGTGCAAATCTCACATTCCCAATGAAAAAATGGGCGCATCATAGCTTTCATTTCAGCTAGAGTGACAAGCTCTGCAATCTTGAACATAACTGGTCGAGACTATTAATTTAAGCCCCGCTCTCCCATCTCAATGTTGGGTACTTTGTGTCATGGTAAATTAATGGTAAAGTTGTTTTGATGTCGTTTACAACATTGAACTTCATGGGGGTGGGGTGGATAGGGGAGACAAAGTTTGTTTTGTCAATGTGCATTATCATCACATTAGAGAGGTTAAGATACCCCGGTTCTGGTTTACGGGTACGGGTGATATACATGTACCCGTACCCGTAAACCGGGGAACGACTTGTAACTTAAGAAATCCAAGATATTTCGGTGTGCCAGTAAACCTATCAGAGAATGGCAACTCTCGCTAAGTGCATTGTTTATTTGGGTAAGATGTTGAAAATTTTTACTATTTAAGCGGCCCACAAATAGTAAATAGAGAACACTCGCACCCGTTTGTCTTTTACGTGTAGACCATGGTTTACAGCGGGGAAATGGGTAGAAATTACGGGTAAAAATGCTGACATCAGCAAAAATTGGTAAACAAAATGGCGATACTGGCGTACCCGTAAAACGGAACCGGGGTATCTTAACCTCTCTAATATTGGCTGGAACGGTCTCAACTAGAGTTCTGTCCAAGATTGTGGCTGCATACAGCTGTAGAGCTGTAGAGCTGTAGAGTTGTAGAGCTGTAGAGTTGTAGAGTTGTAGAGCTGCATGGAGATTATATCGAACAAGCACCAGAGGCGTTAGGCCTCTGGGGGAGAATTGCGAGCATGCTATATCTGGAAACTTCTTTGAATCTGAGTTCTCTGAGAATAATTTTTCTTGCATTCTTATTAAGTCATCAGTCGACGGACACATTTTACTGATGTTTCATTGACAAAATTTAAGATAATGGTTGCAAATACCAATAATCACCATACGAATTATATTCGTTAGATGATCTTATACTTATCGGTGGTTATCTCAACTTCGTCTCGGTTTTTATTCACGATAATCACCGAGCCTGAGGTGAATAATTGTTTTAGTATAATTTCATAGGTGATTTGATTTGGAAAAATTATTTTAAAAAATACACATTTCTTCGTCACTTAGGTGATTATCGCGTTCAAATCACCTTAACGACAAGCAATCAGCGCGTGGATAATTTTCAATAATCACCTACAGTGTAATCATAATGCCCTTTATTCGACTACTGTCCGTACGGTTGACCGGAAAAACTTCCTCTTCTAGCTGTGGAGGATATCAAATAAAGACACTAATTAATAAATTGTCTAGTGCGTGTCATTGTAAAGGACGATATGTGATGAACTGTATGCACATTAAAAACTATTGAAATCAGCCTTACAGTGACATCAATTACAGTGTCTGATATCGGCTTCGTTCTCATTCATTTCCATGTCTCTGTGGTATGTTAAATGTTTTAAAATTTAACAGACCACACTCATATATGTCAGGTTTGGTTTTATAATTAATAGTGCACCTAACATAATCTGGTTAATCCGACCACATAGCCTGGTTTAAATTAGCCAGGATTATGATCAAACTAAGCAGGACTGTGATTAAATTTAACCAGAAACATTAGATTACCCCAATCAGTGTTGATTTTAAATTAACAAGCAGGAATTTTTTAGTGTGTATATATATGTCCTTTTTCTTTGTATGCTGCAAAATCGATAAATTTCATTCCCCAAAATTAAACGTTTTTGTTCAAAGTTGAACATATAGCGCATATAATTATATGATTCATTACGAATTTTAAGTGTGAAAATACTGATTTCTGAATGGTATTGCTAATCAGTGAATATTTCCTAAAAAATTAAAACGTGCCTGCTTTCGTTAATAGATGGCTAACTTAATCTGACTTGCCCACATTACGCCATCACACAATACATTGCAATATGAATTTTATGTCTCTGTTGAGAGAAATGGTCAATAAAGGATTATTTTTCAACTGATGATTTGTCTCCCACGTATTTAAACAAGCTTCTTTGGAAAATAACGTTAATAAAGCCCACTGCATGCATCATTTGCACGTCATTAACCAATGAAAGAATTTGAGTCGGCGTTCTGTCGCCAAGGACAAAAAACATAATATTGAAACAAAGTTCATATCAACCATTAGTCATGGGTGAAATTTATTAATAAGTTGGTTCAATTATGCGTAAATATTAGGGCATTGGGCATTGCCATAGATATCTTATACAGCTATTTCAATAGCTTTCAATTAAGGTTGTCCCCCCGAGCAAAGCGGAAAAGTCGAATACGAGCGCGAAAGGCTGCTGGATTTATTAGCGATTCCCAGCAGCCTTTCGCGCTCGTATTCGACTTTTCCGCTTTGCTCGGGGGACAACCATTTATTAGCGATTCCCAGCAGCCTTTCGCGCTCGTATTCGACTTTTCCGCTCTGCTCGGGGGGACAACCTTAATTGAAATAGCTGTATACACTAGATAGCGCATCTCTTTTAGTAAAATTGAAGCCAAAAGAATATTCCAGCGGTTACCCCCATTTGAATAGATGGCGGACATGTTGGAATTTCCCACTCGCTAATAAACGCTTAAAAAATAACAATAACTTTCATCATTTGAATAGTTTGAAAATGTATTTGGAATAGGTTTAACTTAATGTTTAAGTTCCCTGTTTAAGAAATAGAAAACATACGAGTCTTCTCATTTCATGGGAATATCCTGAGTCTGCAATCACGGCTTCAATTTTTGAATTGCAGAATAATTAGATGCACTATCTAGTCTATATAAATATCTATGGGCATTTCACTCGATGTGAATTATAAAGCTGATATTTATTCATACAGCTCAACTGGCGTCATGCGCTTGCGGTTAAAGGCTTGACAACTAGACTTTGTTACTCGGTCGGGTACAGAACGCCGAGGTTCGCAGTAGTAGGTGGCTTAAAATGTATCAAATTTACACTCTGCGAACTTTCTATCTAGAAAAACTCATCTCAGAGTCACAGAGTTTAAAGCAGTGAGTTCTATAAATACCTGGACCAACAAGTTCAGTCATATACGGCCTATGAGAAAAGCATGCATGAAGCCAGGAATGATGCATGGTAGGATGGTGGAAATTCATCATGTCCAATAGCTATGAAGATTATAAACAGTTTTAATACCATTTCCTCCAAGCAAATTGCAGTTTTTTCAAACGGACCGAATCGCTATATCATGTTATCAGTTCATAAAACCAAATAGTATTATTCTCTAAATCGATGTTAAAATACGAAATTTCGGCAAACGTCTTAGGTCGAGAATTTGCAGTTTTGAGTTTTGAAAGAACAACTTTAATGGACAACTTGCATGTTAACGTTAGACTAAATTTTAATCTAAGTAAAGAGAAGGGAATCAAACACAACAGCTAAAAAGAACATAATGAAATTAGTAAAATTGAAAATTGGTTGCGAAATGTTGTAAAATACGGAAAATACAGTCGTGCAAATTTTGCATATTTTGTATATGTTTGTATATTACGTGCGGAAATTGTTACCATTTTTGAGCCGAAAATGATACAAAATTTGCAAACTTTGCAAGGGTATATTTTCCAAGCTTTACAGCATTTCTCAACTGACTAAATTTTGCAATTTTACTAATTTCATTATGTTCTTTTTAGCTGTGGTGTTTGATTCCCTTCTTTTTACTTAGATTAAAATTTAGTCTAACATGCAAGTTGTCCATTGAATTAGCTGTATATCGAACGCACTGGCCTAGGACTGAAATTTGACAAAGTCGGCCAAAAACCATACGTTTTTTTTGTTCTAAAATTCGGTAATATACATGACCTTGACAAACTCGCTCGTGCACTTTCTCCAAATGACTCGAAACCAAACCTGAGTTACCTATACTAACTAATTTCATCATATAAACGTATGCTTCTCTCTCGGGCGTAGACTACTGACGCTAACCGGGCCCCTTATAGAAGATTATCGTTTAAATTTTAGTTTAAATACAAACAAAATGTTTGGTGAGAAAATGAAAAACAATATTTCCGTTTCATTTCAGGTTGTTGGGAAAATGGCAAGTAAAGGCTTTCTCTTCGTCTGCATTTTTGTTGCCGTTCTTCACGCATGCGCAGCTAAACCGTGGAGCAGCCAATCCAAACGTCACTTTATCTTACACGAGGTAAATGTCGTCCACTTGATAAAAAGTGTTCAAAACCTCAAATCGTTTTGGCGTTCCTCTCAAAATTACTTTGTTTTAGCTTTATTTTATAGTTTATACAGTTAGCAACCTTTTTAAATGTATCTGGCGGTTGAGAAACACAAAATAATAGTTAAATATTGTCAATTTAGGCAATTCCAGCTTTTAGTTTATGCGAAGGGGGGGGGAATGGGAAGTAAGGTATCATATTGCTGATTATGCTGAAAAAAAAATGGTAGCCGTGTAAACACGGATAGCTTGTACTTGTAAATATTGAAATGCTTTGGTTGTTTCGGCAGTTTTTATTGAACATTTTCAGCATAATCAGCAATATGATACCTTACTTCCCGTCACCCCCTGCGCGCAAAATTAAAAGTTGAAATTGCCTATTATCGTTGATGCTGTAAAATTGACGTCATATTTGTACAGCGAAAAAAGCAAAACTTGCTAAACTTCAGACATCATTTTCTCTTTGGCGTACCATCTCTTCATTTTAGCATTATTTTACAGATAAAGCACTAAACATACTTTTTAAGTTTGTTTGCTGCTTGAGAGACAAGTAGTGACAAGACTTAATACTTCAAAAAGTCAGGCGAATAGGTATCTTGAAAATGTGCTGTATGGAGTCATAGGCTAATTCAGAACAAGCTAATGACTGCGCAAAACTACACACGTAAAAACTAACAGGTCTGCAAACAAATTGTTACAAATCTGTTCACAAGCTGTCGCCGGACAAGTTGTGTTCGCACTGCTTGTTCCCTGTTGTTGTGACAAGTTTGAAACGAGCTGTTAACAACCTGTAACAAACTTGATGGCATTATCAGACTTGTTACAAGGTTGTTCTAACAAGTCTAACACATGCAGTCATGATAATTAACAATTATTCGCCGAAGGCGAGGTGATTATCGGTGATAATCACCGAGCCTGAGGTGAATAATTGTTTTAGTATAATTTCATAGGTGATTATTTGGAAAAAAAATTAAAAATGCACATTTCTTCGTCTTTTAATCGACAAAACGGCTTCGGCCGCCATTTTGAAAATGGCTTAGGTGATTATCGCGTAATAATCACCTCAACGGTAACCAATCAGCGTGGAGAATTTTCAATAATCACCTACTAGTGTAATTATACTAAACAAGAATGTTACAAGGTTGACGACACAATATTGTAAAAAATATTGTTTTATCATGACTATATCGGATTGTTGGAACAACCTTGCAACAAGTCTGATAATATCAACAAGGTTGTTACAAGTTGTCAACAGCTTGTTCCAAACTTGTTGACAACTTGGGACAAGCAGTGCGAACACAACTTGATGACAGCTTGTTGGCAAACTTGCTACAAGATGTGAGATTTTTCCACATGTATACCTCATCTCCCCCCCCCATTGAAGAAGGCTTAGACCCGCCCTTGGGCCCTGACCAATGCTTTTCTCTAACTTATTTTGCAGCTCAGAATGAAACGTACTTGCGACAAATTTCTAAGGGGTTGTGCGAGTGTGGAAGATTGTGAAAGTCCTACGTGCAGCATGAAGCTCGCGTGTCAACTAGACGTAGCAAGAGGAGAGAAAGTTTGCTCTCCATCCGCAAAAGACCTCACTGGATTTTTCAGGCGTGAATATCTTGGACAGCCATGGTAAAAACTTTGAGAAACAACCATATAATTATAGATCAGTGAAAACCTAACCGTAAATTGTAGTTTATTTTTGTAATCATACGTTTGCAATCAATGAATTGAGATATTATTTTTTCCATATCGTCAGCAGTGACGTAGCCGAAGGAGGGCCCGGGCGAAATTGTGCCTCAATTGGGAAAATTCTGACTTGTACCTTAAAGCATGTGAATTATGTTTTCACTTCCTGGAGTGTACATTTTATATCTTGCTATGTTTTAAATGTTCTGGATTGGTTTATGTGATTAAGTAAATGATTATTGAGAACCACCAAACACGATAAAATAGCCCCCACAATGCCGAAAATGGTATTCTGAAGACTCTAGATTTTAAAAGGTCTGTGGACATTACAAAAGATGCAGCTTTCCGGGAGAAATTTCTCCAGCGCCCTGCAATTTTTTCGCCCCCCCCCCTGACTAAAAGTTCTGGCTACGTCACTGATCGTCAGTACCAATCGCACGAAACGGATAGAAAATTTCTGGCAACACAAAAGTAAAACAGTGTATATAGACAAATTTGGCTAAACGTTGTTTTACGTAATATTTCAAATCCACTGTGAGGACTGTACGAGAATGGTTCAGTTCGAATTGGACGATTTGGAGATCCCAAGTTTACATTTTAGATAACGTTATGTATAAGAGTTATTCATGTAGACAATTCTGACGCTTAGTTACCTAAACAGGTTAGCCAATCTCGGCAATAAGCTGCCGAGAAAATATTTTAAAAACACTTTTTTACATTTTATTATACACCTGTTATTATAGCAATTAATTGTTATTATAATTTGTTGACACTTGTTGACAAGTTTGCCACAAGTCAACAAAACACGAACTATATTTAGTCTATAGTCTAGTGTTAGCAACATAACGAATACTATATTGATTGATGTTGTAAAATTTTCACTGCCATTTTCTATACGTAATCATGAATTTGACGAATAATAAAGCTTAAATAAGCATTTTGTAATTTTTGTCCTCTGTCAGAATTTACATCGGAAAGTTAGAAACGGAATTATAAAAATGCCTGAAAAACCGTTTTACGCCCTCCTGTCGTACCCTAACGAGCTCCACATAAATGGTTTGGTGGAAAATGCGGGTCAGTGCGGATTAAAAAGAAAAAAACTTGTCTTTAGAAAAGTCAACGAAGGTTACGCGTAACTCAGTGCGATTTAAGGTAATTCCGCAGTTTTGCATTGCGCACTTTTACTGCGCCATCTTATAACTTATAATTTCATTCATTATACGTACCGTTTAAAAAAAAATTTTATGACAATTTTATGTTACTTGAACATCTTTGGTTACATTCGTGCAAAGAATTACGTTAAAATCAATGTTTTCAAAAAAGGCATACAAAAGTGTAGCTAGGGTTCCTGTGTCTGCAGTATATTTATTTACTTGTATTTCACGTTTTAATGCCACAAGCCCACAATTTCCTAAAAAGATCGGTGACCCCCGTTTTTTAACTGATAATTTATTTCTTTAATGCATTTTACATTTCATATCCGAAATTAAAAGAAAAATCATTTCTGGATCTCGAAAAAAAAATGCTTTATCAATGCATGTTCTCAAAGAAAGATATGTAAAGAAATGTGGAAAGGACATTTGCGGATCAGAATTGTACACGTTAGCAGTTTCATTTTTCTCAAAACACAATATTTTTTCAAAAATAATTACAAGATAGGTTTAATAAAGTAAAATCCGCGCTAAAAACATCAATAAATATCGGGCTGTGGTGAGTTTGCTGTATATATCGCAATAAATATCGGGCTGTGGTGAGTTTGGCGCCATATTGGGGTAAAGGTGGTATATTGTGATTGTCATATCTTCTTAACGAGTTCGGTGACCCCGACTTTTTTGTGTGATTTTAATTTAACACCATCATATTCTCCATGCCTGGGAAGTTTCAGCACATTCTCATTTCGGGAACAATTACTGCGGAATCACCTTAAGTCACGCTGGTTTTAAGTTTCACGTTTCTGGGAACGGGAAACGGCAGGTTGGAACTTTCTTGGCAAAATTTTCGTTGAAGGTTTTCGTTGAAGGTTTTCGTTTCATATTTTCTTTCTTGCGTCGAAAGAGTAATCATGCAGCGCAGTTTTAAAACAGCAAGTTCATTTACTCTTTATTGCCTGATACCGTAATTTTTTTCTTTACCTGGCGTTTGCCGTTTGATGTATAAAGCGAAGCTTAAACTCTCTAACATATTCAACACAACACCAATACAATGCAGTACAACACAACACGTTTTGCGTCGGAAGACTTGAATTACAGTTTTTAAAACTTTAAAAACACAATAATATTTTGCCCAGTATAAATATGGAATTAAATATTTTAAAATAAATATAATTATACAATAAGAATATATCCGCGCTCCGCATTTCCCCTCTATCCGCAACCCGCATTTTCCATTCTATCCGCAACCCGCATTTTCCATTCCATCTGGAATCCGTAATGCCCATTTTCCACAAAAGCCTATAAATGTTATCCTGCACGACGCAAAACGTCGCTAATGACATGATCAATGCGCTCACATGCTGTTTGCTCACCGAATTTAAATCCACACATACGAGATGGAAATAACACCACACTCTTAGGGCCCTGGCTATTTTGTTTAATGATAAACGATCTTGATATATGTGATATATCGAGGTGGAAGTTTGTTGATGACACAACAGTTGCTGAAGTAGTTAGTAAGGACACAGAGAGCCGTGTTCAAGTCGCAGACTCGCAGTTGATGTTGTGGAAGATTGGTCGAAGGCAAATGGGCTATCTCTTAACGCTGAGAAATGTAAAGAACTGAGAATCGATTTAAAAAAAATTAAACAACCTTTTGATCCTGTACTGGTGGGTGGAGAAGCATTGCCTATAGTTGAGAGTGCAAAAATATTGGGTCTTGTTATGACAGGCACACTTCAGTGGAAAGATAACATCAGAGAGAGTATAAAGAAAGCTAATAAACGCCTCTATTTTATAGTATTATTGAAACGGGCAGGCGTAAATGTCAATGATGTCTTGAACTTTTATTGTACAGTGATCAGGCCTGTGCTCGAGTATCGTGCGCAAGCCTTCCATCATTCCATCCCAAAGTATTTGGCAGACGAACTTGAGACTGTCCAGAAACGTGTGCTAAAAATTTTATCTCCTGAAATGACATCTTGTGAGGCCCTTGAGTATTTTAGACTGCCTACTCTATTTCAAAGAAGAGAGGACATGTGTGACAAACTCTTTACGAGTATCATCAAGGATCCAATGCATAAACTTCATCATCTGCTGCCCCCGAAGAACGAGACTGATTATTCTTTCAGGACGAATCGGTATTTTAATATGTACGTTACACGCACGAACCGCTTTTATAACTCTTTTATCCCTGCTATGTGTAGGAAGTTTGTAGGATAGATTTTATGCTTATTTTAATCGAATTTTGATCGAGGGTGGGTTTTATAATATTGTATTAATAATATATTTATATGTAGTGCATGTGATAATATGTAATCCACGCAATTCAGCTTCTGGTAGCCTGCATGGCAGGCGGTACGTAGGTATTTCCTTTGCTTCCCTAATTTTCGCTGCCCGTAGAAATACCGCCTGCCATGCAGGCTAAGCTTCTGGCTGCAATGTGGTTTCAATTTAATAATAATAATAAATAATAATAATAATAAAAACTCTGCTGGTTCAAATGAAATGCAAATATTTACAGTCGACCAAATCAATTTATGTATATTTATATTATATTTTGCTATTGACACATTAAAAAGTTACGTCTATTCTGTCATTTAGGTGTTGTCACTTAATCGGAAGTAATTTATGCCGCGTGTTAGAAACGGATATGTTTAGTCTAGAGAGGTCAATCAGGATCACTCGTAAAGATTCATCCTTAAAAACAGGAATCGTATGTTGTTATACAGTCAAGAGCCGGGCCCTTATGGTCAAGAGCTTTCAGAATCATAAACCATCTTTAAGAATCGGTCATGATTTATGGCGGGGGGGTGGGGGTGGGGGGGATGGTGTTACCGAAGAGAAAAGGGATGGGTAAACAAGATTTTGAGTGAGTAAAAGATTGGGTAAATGAAAAGCAAAACAACTCAAGGGTTGGGTAATAAAAAAATTGTCAGTTCCAAAGGTTGACTCACAGTCTCGCTCAAATATCGAGACTAAAAAGCAATGTCAACAGTCATATGTCAATACAATACGTGAAATAGTGAATCAATCAGAGTCACTATCTTGATCATTTTCCGATTTGTCAGGAGGCAAATGGTGTCTCCAAGGAAATACATGTGCAGAGTGATATGAAACTTTAGACTGCAGAAAATTGCACTTCTGTGACACGAGTTTGATAACTACTTGTGGTAAAGGACATGTGTGACGTCTTTTGTAACGTTTTTGACCAGGGGTGGGTACTATTTTTTATGGACAAGCTTTCGTTGGTCCTACTCTTGCAGTAACTCCAGGCGAAGGGCCTTTGCTCGAAACGTCAAAATTCTCCTTATATATTTTTCAGGTAGTTGCATCCCGAACGAAAGCTTGTTCATTTTATTGGGACTACCTACACTGGCAAAGACTGTTCAATACTTATTTTTTAATTGCTCAGTGAGGTTGGGTAATACAATTTTGGGAAAATATTTACCGGCCAAGAAAGACATTTGTTTGGAATTTAAAGTTTGGAATGAAAGAAATAAAAACTCCTGAATGATTTTTATTTAATCTTATCTGGGTGGGGTTGTTGTGATTATAATAAACTTTGAATATCTTTCTAATATTATTTGGGTGGTTTGGGGAGGGTGGGTGTTAATATCTTACACAGTGTCTGTAAGTACACGGCCTAATGAAAAGCAACGACAACTAGCTTGTAAATATTTTTTAGTCGATTAGCTATCGTGTTAATAATAATTTCTCTTCATGACGACCCTGAAGTCATGAAATTTTACCCTACCCCCGGCCCGATAATATGGTATTAATGGATACAGCCATGAATCTATTTAAGGAAATTTTGGGAAAACTAAGGAATTTTGGACCTCTTCTCAATGAATTCTCGAATTTAGTTGTGCGATTGCTCGTCTGTTAAAGTCTTAACGAATACGCGCTGCATAAATATTGTCTGTGCGCTGTTGTATTTTGTTGTTTAACCATGGCGTCTCAACTGAAGACGAACATTCGGACAGTCTTTGGCATAATAGAGATGGTTTTATTTTCTGGCGTCATATTCGGGTGGGCTAATCTCGTACTGGTTCTTAAAGAGGAGAAATACTTTAAAGATTTGTGCGCGGATGGCGACAATGGAAATACATCATTACGCAAGGAATCGAGCGATGATTCCGAAAAATGCGGCAAACAAGACGAACGACTGGCGTTGATATTTACTCTGTCAGTATTTGCGTTTAATGTGGCTGGATTTATTGCTGGGGCTTTGTTGGATAAATTAGGGACAAGATTTGTAAGGTTGATAGGCTGGTAAGCTGTGGCAGTGAACTTTTCAACTCTATATATTTATTTGGGAATTGAACGCTTTATTTAATTTATAAGGTGGGCTTTATATAAAATATGACATGGGCTACGCGCCTTTAAGGGACCCGCGGTTTATGCTGGCACCAGACTTATTACTATAAGTCTCAAGTCGACTCGTGAGTCTCGTTTTTACGTTTTATTTACCCGTGCGCGGTTGGAGCCCAAATTTGTGAGATCGCTTGCCTATTCGTTTTACTATGGGGTTGACACCGAACAGAAAAGGGATGGATAAACCAACTTTTGAGTGAGTAAAAGGTTGGTTAAATGAAAAACAAAGCAACTCAAGGGTTGGGTAACAAAAATTTATTGTCATTTCCAAAGCATGACTCGCTCAAACATTGAAGACTAAAAAGCAATGTCGACAGTCATATGTCAATACAATATGTAAATCAATCAGAGTCACTTGTCTTGATCATTTTCCGATTTGTCAGGAGGCAAATGGTGTCTCCAACAACATGAAACTTTACACAGAAGTGATAAAGGACATATGTGACAACCGAATGGTATCCGCTTTTGTAAAGTTTTTGGCCAGGGCTGGGTATTTGTTTTTTTAATTTATATTTCAAGTTGGGTAAAAAAATGTTTGACTTTTTAATGGTTGGATCAACAAAAGTTTTAGCAAGAAAAACATTTCTCTTCGGTGTCAACCCCCGCTATAAATAATGACCGGTCTCGCAATGTGAGCCGATTTGTAGCAAGTCTATGCTAGCACAAAACTTCAAGTTTTTGAATAACTGTTATTACGTTTTCAACAGCTATTAAAGTCGCTAATTTACTCATTTCTCAATAAAGACTGGGTACTAGGTCAAAAACGCGTTTTTGACAGCGTATAACTCGAAAACAATTCGAGATATAAAAAAACCTGTTTATACATGTCTTATACGTAGGTTTTTGTAAGCTTTCTGATGACGCAAGTAATTTTTGTTGTAGTTGAATACAAAATTTCATATTTTCTTGCTGTAATATAATTTAATAGAGGATAATTATTGATCATCCATTTTCTCCGTATTGGGCACGTTTTTTGCTTGGGAACTTTTTTTGTTAATTGAGCATCTTCTATAGTGGTACCATGCATTGAACCACAGAAAATCTATTCCCCAGAAGGTGCCACGCAATTGCTTTTCTACGCACAACGGCCCACGGCCTAATATGCATGGAAAGCAGGCTTTAGACATCAATGTTTTTATCAATTTACCATATGTGGGATCTTAGGATCCATAATAACCAATAATGAACATAATACAACGATTAAGTACAACAGAGAGCGGCGTTTAGGCTAGACACGGCACAAAATACAGCAAGTGTCGTCGTATTATGCGACACAGGTTCGACATGGGGGTTTAGACGCTGTGTTTTCCATGCGCCAAACCCAATGCATAATTTTTTCAACGTACATTATCATATGATTATGATATATTAGCAATTTAGCACTGAAATTTCTGATATAGTGTACTTGTATTTTGGCACCGTCCATGCAATTAAGTCCGAGATCTGAATTCAGTTTCCGCATTTAATTTGATTATAGGTTCAGCGCATGAAAAGTTTGCCGTCTATATATTCGGACAAATGGTCACCCAAAATTGTTATCTTATATATTTTACTGTAGTTTCTTCTTCCTTCTGACTGGAATATTTGCTATTGTGTTGGAGAAAGGTAAAACTTGGACTATATTTATTATAATATTTAGTGATTTTCCGTGTTTGATGCCTGTTAGCGCGAAATCCTGAAAAATCCCGAAAAACAAATCTCGGAAAAATCCTTTAAAATCGCAACGATTTTTGAAACTCAAAAATCGCGTACAGTTTTTCGGAGTGAAACATCCCTCTGGTAATTTGAACTTGAGAATAAATAAACTTTTTTTTCACTTTACAGAAACAGCGAATCTCATGTTTCCGTTGATCATATGTTTGGCCTTTGCGGGCATGTGTGTGGCAATTTCAGTTTTCCAGGTTGGAATAATTAGTCTCTGTCTACAGTAATGCATGGCGTTAGACAGAGCAAAATTATATTAAAGTAGGGCACCTTGGGGCTAACTAATCATATGGATTTTATTTTGTCAAATTCATCAACTCATCAGGCCAGGGTCAAACGTCGAACTTTTCATGCGCCGAACCTAATGTTAATGAGCTAAGTTCTTTGTTTCACTTCATTTGCATTAGGTTCGGCGCATGAAAAGTTCGACGTTTACCCTGGCCTCAGTCATTATGGTAACAAAACTTAGACAGTCATTTGGATGTGCGCAGTCGGGGAAGGGGGGTTGGCACCGAAGAGAAAAGGGTTGGGCAAACAAAATTTTGAGTGAGTAAAATGTTGGATAAATGAAAAACAAAACAACTTAACGGTTGGATAATAAAAATTTACTGTCATTTCCAAAGCATGATTCACTCAAATATTGAAGACTAAAAAGCAATGTCAACAGTCATATGTCCATACAATAAGTAAAATAGCAAATCAATCAGAGTTACTATCTTGATCATTTTGCGATTTGTCAGGAGGCAAATGGTGACTCCAACGACAGTACATGTGCAGACAACATGAAACTTTATAGACTGCAGAAAATTGCACAAGTATAGTTATCAAACTGGTAAAGAATATATGTGACAACTGAATGGTATCCTTTTATAAAGTTTTTGGCCAGGGATGAGTTTTATTTTTCAGTTTGAATGGATTATTCCAGATGTAGACTAAATTTTGATCAAGGCAAGAAGAATGAAATCCAACACCACAGCTAGAAAGAGCGTCTTAGAATGAGTAAAACTGCAAAGATTGGTTGCTAAATGTTGTAAAATGAAGAAAATATATCCCTGTCAACTTCGCAAACTTTGTATAGATTTGTATTACACGCGGTAAAAATAACCACTTTCGGCTCAAGAATGGTTATTTTTGTCGCGCGTAATGCAAATATATACAAAATGTGCATTGTGCGAACTTCACAGGGCTATATTTTCCACATTTTACAACATTTCTCGACCAAACTTTGCAATTTTACTCATTTTAAGATGCTCTTTCCAGCTATGGTAATGGATTCGTTCTTCTTGTCAAGATCAAAATTTCGTCTATACGGCTGATATCATACATTGATATTTGAGGTTGGGTAAAAACATACCAAGAAAAATATTTCTCTTCAGTGTCACTCTTCTCTCCGCCATAAATAATGCAGCATGAGCTCCACCTTTGAATTTACTATATGAGTAAATTCTTAAACACGTCCGAATTTATCATTATGATAAATTCGCGGCAAATTTTGAATTTATCATAATAATAAATTCGCGGCACCTAACACTAACCCCAACCCCAACCCTAAGCACTAACCCCTAACCCTAACTTTTTAACTTTTAAAATTTTTTTAACTTTTTTAACTTTTTTTAAAATCTAACTTTTTAAACTTTTCTTTGCTTTTCAAAACTCTTTTAAAACTTTTTTAAAAACTATTTTTTTAGGAAACTTGAAAAACTCCCCACCGCTGCGCGACCAGCCTCTCATTTAGTGCCATTACATTTATAACAAGAAATCTTGTGTAATGCTTGTGGTTTTATAATTAACTCTATTGATAAATTCAAAATGTGCCGCGAATTTATCATAATGATAAATTCGGACGTGTTTAAGAATTTACTCATATAGTAAATTCAAAGGTGGAGCTCATGTTGGAATAATGACCATGCAGTCCCTAATACGGCTGTACACGGGCTATCGAGATTCTGGATTGGGTTATTTCTTGACGATGTGAAATTTGTTGTTTCGTAGATAGCTGTTCTGCACACAAAGCATCAATTTATCATTTCAAGTTCACTCAGTGGAGCCTTAGATTCATCTTCGGTCGTCTTTTTAGTTTTCAAGGTGAGCACAAATATTTGAGGGCGTAACACCATTGTGGTCCCGTCTGCTCAGGCGATTTACACTACATAAATTTTGCCTAAAACTGTCGCGTGCAACCTGCTTATAACTTGAGTTGTATACTGTGTAAATCTATAGCACACAACTCCTGTATGTTGTCGTAAGTGAGTTGTGTACTTGATAAACACAGTACAACTCAAGTTGTAAGCAGGTTGCATGCGACAGTTTTACTAGGCAAAAGTTGTGTACATCGGCCTTTGATCGTCGTATGATGTATTATTTTTTTAAAATAACTCATGGTTTCTGATTGGCTAACAGCCGACAGTGTAAAATTGTCACATGGAAAACGTATCGAAAATGAAAAAGATGTTGTGCAGGGGTGAACAAAATATCAAAATGTTTTCCAAATAGACGAGCACGCGCGAGCACTACGTGCTGGAAATGTTAAACAGCTGCAGGAAATTCGTTTGAATAAAGATTTGCTATTGAAAATTTAAACGAAACCTTAACACCTATGTCCCACTATGACACTATGGGGCGCAACAACATATGGTCGACAGACACTATTCCTTGAATTTAAAACCATGCATGGTCAGCTACGCACGTAAAAACGCACAAGTTGTTACAAGTCTGCAAACAAGTTGTTACAAATCTGTTCACAAGCTGTCGACAAGTTGTGTTCGCACTGCTTCTTCCCAGTTGTTGTAACAAGTTTGAAACAGGCTGTTAACAACTTGTAACAAGCTTGATGGCATTATCAAACTTGTAGCAAGGTTTTTCTAACAAGTCTGATACAGTCATGATATAACAAGAATGTTACAAGGTTGATGACACAAGGTTGTAACAATATTGTTATATCATGACTGCATCGAACTTGTTGGAACAACCTTGCAACAAGTCTGATAATATCAACAAGGTTACAAGTTGTTGACAGCTTGTTCCAAATTTGTTGACAACTTGGGACAAGCAGTGCGAACACAACTTGTTGACAAGTTGTTGGCAGACTTGCTACAAGATGTGAGGTTTTTGCGTGTATGGAACACTATATGTTTATGCAGATTTATAGTCCAGTCAAATCACTATAAGTACATGGTACTGATCAAAGTAATCGCAATAGATTTGTTTTCAGTGGTAAAGTGTGAGAAAAGTTGTTCTGATCTAAAAATCTCAAAAAATCCCTTCGGTGGAACATGGTGAAAAAACTTCTACCTATAGAAAACCATTGTGGACAGAATGTTGAAATTTTGAAATCATTTTTAGGCAAATGTAACCTACATTATTGGAAAGCTTAGAAAAAACTAAAATATAAATCATTAAACGGTTATCTTGCTTTTGTCTATCCAGCCGAAGTTATAAAAGATTTAAAATGCCATAAATTTGTATTTTGTGCAAATTTTGCGCTATTTTTCCAACTTTAAGCTAGAATAACGACAAACTGACCAGTAAATTGAATATAACCGTTTAATGATCTATATTTTAGTTTTTTCTAAGCTTTCCAATAATGTAGGTTATATTTGCCTAAAAATGATTTCAAAATTTCAACATTCTGTCCACAATGGTTTTCTATAGGTAGAAGTAAGAAAAACTCGATTTTCACCATGTTCCACCGAAGGGATTTTTTTTTATTTTTAGTATGTTAATCAGGACATCTTCCCTCACATTTTACCACTGAAAAAAATTCTATTGCAATTTCTTTGACCTCTGGTCACAGATTAACTGGACTATTAGCACAAAAATACTCCGTTGGTCTCCAGGAAATTTTTGTCTCCAGGTCTCCAGGAAATTTTCAGCAGGTTGTGCTCCCAGGAAGAAAATAATTTATTCCTGCCCTGATGTCGTCACTGTTTTTCTGTATTCTAGCTACTGTACGACGCTGGAGTGGGGATACGTTGGATTTTTGTCGGTTATGTTGCTCTCGCGATTTTCTGTATACTGGTCAGTACATTTTTCCTCCTGCCGAAGACTTCTATAGCTGCCGAACAGGTGGGCTTAGAAGTTTGTAATGAGGCTGTCACTCCAGACAATGTAGGAGACCAGGAGATGACTATACCCAAAAGCTCTGCCAAACAGAAAGACTCGAACAGGGAAAAATCTAGAGTGGAGTTAGGGATCAGTAATCAGGCTGTCACTCCAGACACCGTGGGAGATCAGGCGATGACTATTCAATCTGTCGGGAATATTCGAGAGTTTGATGACATCAATTTAAACAAAGAACCAGGTCAGTGAAGTGAAGGCGTGCCATTGAACTATAAATAAACTGGAAGGCTAACTGCTATGATGAAGGCCTATGATTTGATGAAGCCAAAATAGTTTTTCTGAGTTTATGAGCAGAAATACTCGACCCCAAACGTCGGGCTATATATCAAATTGAAGCTATTGAAAATTGCTATTTGGTGTGGAAATTTCATTTTCAAGACTTCAGCGAAAAGAAAAATATTTAAAAAATACAAAAACAACTGTAAAATGGCAAATTATCGGTAATCAGTTATGTTTGTAGTTTTTCAATATTTCCCTTTTAGCTAAAGTCGTAAAATTTCTACACCAAATAGCTTCAATTTGATATATAGCCCAACGTTCAGTGTTGAGTATTTCTGCTCATAACTCAGAAAAACTAAAATGCACTGGCTTCAATTGCCCCCCCCCCCTGAGTTAACCTTCCAGTTTATTTATAGTTCAATGAGGCGTGCACAGGGAAGGAACTCAAGTGTTCAAAACCTAAAATCCTTTTGGCGTTCCTCTCAAAATGACCTTGTTTTGTAGTTTATACCTTTGAGACACACAAAATAATAGTTAAATATTGTCAATAGCCATTAGTAGGCCCTCTTAACGGGCCTGCTAATGGCTACATTCGCACTAATATTTCTAGAGAATGACAAGCCGGTAGAAAATGGATCAACGCCTGAAAGGACAATATCACAGGATGTGGACAAATTCGCTTCAGGTGAGAATGTCTATTAGTCTATACCATATATTTTGACTAAGAGGCATGAATAGTGTTTAAAACCTTAAGGCCCTGTCACACTATTGCGTATCGCACTAGCGTATGAAAAATATCACTCATATGCTGGGAAACGCTGACATACGCTAGGGGTACGTTAGGCATAGGTTGTATACGTTCAGTGGCGGCGCCAGGCCTCAGAATTTGGGGAGAGATTTGAGGGGCAAACTCTCATTTGGGGCAAGATAGAATTTTAAAAAGGTCGCCCCCCAGGAGATTTGCCCCCTTCTCAAAGGGGGCGAATACCCTAGGAATATCGCCCCCCCTTTAGGATATTCGCCCCCCCCCCCCCATATAAGCGATGTGGTTTATTCAAATAATTTCGTGATAATTGCACGTTTGAGAATTTAACTCTGCAAAACTAAAGCTTTTTTGTCTTTTTTGAAACGTATTATTGAAGTATTGGCAAGTTTTACCATTCAGAGATTTACAAACTAATATATATTGAAACTGTAAAAAACAGTTTCATGTATACGGCGCATTCACTAATGAGTAATGACAACTTATAAGCCACACATTTTCCGATAACGACAAAACGCTTGTGTAGCCTTTAGTCGGCTCTTAGTGACTAAAAAATTTTTTTTGGGGGGGGGGGAAATGGGGTGGGGGGAGCAAAAAATAATTTGGGTATTGATTAAAAGATTGACGAAAGATATTATTGATTAAAAGATTGACGCCCGTCCAAAAACAAGAATTACAGTACATTTCATGGTAAATATCGCGATTTTCGAAAGCTTATTATTCGAAGGTATTCATGTAAACGCCTTCAAACTTTGTATACTTTAATTTTGAGGTGGTCTTTTTAGTGATTTGGTTCATTTCTAATTTATGCACTTTTTAACACTCGTCCCAGTCCTCTCATCATCAACTTCTGAATGGCTAATTCTTCTCATGGTTGTACTGCCGTGATTGTTTGGCCAGATGACTTTTCAAACAATCTCACTCACAGGCTTTCTCAAAAAATGATTGTGGGGGGGGGGGCAATGAATACCCCCCCCCCCACCTCACAACTGACAACACAGTCTCACAATGAATATATTATTCTAATCTTTCTCTAGGCTGGCGCTATATTCTAACGGCGAAATATTTATGGTTGCTGTATTTTTTCTCCCTTATTCAACTACGTTTATGGTTCTTTGTTGGCAGTTTAAACAGCTATCTTGTTTATCATACACACGATGATAAAGACAAAAGTAAGTGGCGTGCAAAACATCGCGCCGACAAACAATAGTCGACACCTTTATCACGTTTTTTGATTCGATTTATTAAAGGGATACGGCAATATATTTTTTTATTATTTCATTTGGAAGAACGTTTAAAATTATATGTTAATCTCTTTTACCGATTTTGCGTAACTTTATTATTTCTTGAGATATTTGAACAGAAAAAATCACAAATCAGCTAGCTTTCCGCCATCTTGGATTTTGGCGGATATGCATGTGACCATAGAGATTATAAATAACACTAGAGGAGGCATCGAGTTTAAAAATTGGGAACGCAGCTAATGGGGGGCAAATTCAAGTCCCAGATATAAAATCGTGCTCTCATTGGCTGATTTGAAACTCGTCACCAATGGGAACACGAATACACATCCGGGACTTAAATTTGCCCCCCAATAGCCGCGTTCCCTTTTTTTGACTGAAGTGAGATTACGATGCCTCCTCTAGTGTTATTTATAATCTCTATGCATGTGACATCATAACGCGAGAATTTTATCCATAGAGCAATTGGTTATTATGAGCCCAAAATCATATAGTTCAGTAACTATTTGAAATACAAAACTGTCTGACGATTTTTCAAACAAGACATAATGTTATTTGGTCATTTAGATGTAGTTTTATATGGCTAACCCCGCTTATGACGTCACTAAAATCACCGATAATGAGATACAAATTAATCCAAGATGGCGGACAGCAAAATATTTCAAGAAATAATAAAGTTACGCAAAATCGGTAAAGGAGATTAACATATAATTTTAAAAGTTCTTTAAAATGAAATAATAAAAAAATATATTGCCGTATCAACAACTCGTTTGTAGCTTGTCAAAACAAGCTGGGAACAAGCAGTGCGAACACATCCTGTTGACAAATTGTTGGAACAGCATTTGCTACAAGTCTGCTATACAGTTTGTTACAACTTGTGCGTTTTTATGTGTGTTAGGTGAGCACTAGAGGTGTGCATCGGATCGGATCGGACGTTTATAATCCGACAATTGCCCAATGTTTAAAATCCGATCCGAAATTGTCTAATCCGAATCCGAGTTTTGATAAAGTATTCCAATCCGATCCGATCCGATGAATTCTTTAGCAAAATAAATTTCTCATTCAAGTTGAAATATTTAACCAAATAAATATAAAAGCAAGAAATACATGTCAAGAAGCTGACAAAGTGACGTCCAATTGAAGTATCAAACGAATAATACAGCGACAACTGCGATAATGCTTTGATAAATGAATGGATAATTAATTCTTGCGATAATACGTGGATAATTAATTCATTTTATTTCGGATATCGAAGTCCGATCCGATCCGACTACGAAACAACTTTATCAATCCGATCCGAAATGAATATTTTGGATTCGAAATCCGAACGAATCCGATCGGATCGGATTTGCACACCTCTAATGTGCACACCTCCCGCCAGTGTAAACATTCTTGATTTTTAAATTTTTACATTCACTTTTCCTGTAGTTGAAACATATTCAGAAATCTTTGGTCTAACACAGTTTTTTGGCTTCATCTTCGCCCCATTCACTGGCTTAATCATGAATATGAAACCAAGGAATATCACAAATGCGTATTTTGGTCCTACGCTGAGCTTTATTATAACACTACTGCTCTGCGTTATCATGGGAGGACTGGTACTAGTGCCAGTCCTCGACGTTCAGGTGAGAAAATGAAAAACAATAAGATCGATGTTTGCCACAGGAAAATCGCGGTTGACCAAACCACGGTTATGTCTCGCACGCGAGAAACTCAATTTGTATGTATGTATGTATGTATGTATGTATGTATGTATTTAATTTCTGTTGAGACGCTATCCTCATCAGCTATACGGCTGGTTTTCATGAGGGGCGTCTATTTAGCTATTTACAAGAATATAAAAATAAAGAAAAAACTAATTAACCCACAGACCCAAAAAGAATATTACCCAGAACATAATGTGTAGTTACAAATGGAATAGCATTTAAAAGCAAGATTCAAATAAGTCTTTTGAAACAATGAATCGAATGAGCAGATTTAGCCTCAGCAGAAAGACTATTCCACAGTACAGCTCCACTATATACCTAAAGCTTCTTTTAAGAAATTCTTTCTTAGGTTTTGGAAGTGAGAGATCTGTATCATAATTTCTGAGATGATAGTCATTATCATTATTGCTTCGTGCAGAAAGGAATTCTCGAAGACAGGGGGCAGTACCATTATTAAGAATGTTGTATACCAGAACCATGAATGATTCCACCTATAAACGAAATTTTGATCTAGACAAGCCAGAACGAAATCCATTACCATAGCTGGAAAGAGCATCTTAAAATGAGTAAAATTGCAAAGTTTGGTTGCGAATTGTTGTAAATATATATAGCCCTGTGAAGTTCGCAAATTTTGTATACATTTGCATTATACGCGCGGGAAAAATAAACATTTTTGAGCCGAAAGTAAGATCTGTTTGAAACGTCGCCCTTCTCATGTGCCAAACGCATTAAAAACATTGATAATCAGCTGAAATGCCTCATTATCTATTTGTTCTAATGCGTTGGGCACATGAGAAGCGCGACGTTTGAAACAGGCCTAACATAGGTCAACACGAGACTATATATAGTAATCAGTAAATTATGTGTCATAAGACTACAGGGTGTATCAAAAAAAGCGCAATCCTCGACTGAAATGTAAATTGCTAAACAAATAATAGACGAAAACGTTAAAGTTTACATTCATTTTAAAGCGTAGCCATTCAGCTTTCTAACAGT
>CACRXK020003279.1:16366-27275 GCA_902702795.2 Paramuricea clavata | reverse complement strand
ATAAATTTTTTCGTAATCGTGTGCGGAGTATACCGATGTATATCGGTATGTCAAACGATTTTTATCGGCCGACTAAAATCGCATCGTGTGCGCCAGGCTTAAAATCAAAATGGAGACACTCTCCTTACGTGTGACACAAGTGAAATTATAATCAAACAATAGCCTATTGAAGGCTGCGGTCGATTGAATAGATTGACATGAATGAAGCACGGTCGATTGAATAGATTGACATGAATGACATATGCACTAAGTAATATGCCCTCATTTCCACTGGGGCAAAAGATTTCGGATTCGATATAAAGTTTCCGGTTTTGATTTTTCGGGTACGTTAACCGTTTGCACTACAGAGATAGGTTTCCGGAATCCGGATAAGGGCGTTAACACCATCATTGACTTTCCTCCTTCCATCCCTTAGTCATTGATGAGATCCAACCCGGATCTCTTCATGTTAAACTGCGATGTTTTACGGACGAAAGATTTCTGGAAGTCTGGACGGATTACGAGTCAGAAAGCATGAAGAAACGCTTGCAGGAGGAATTCTCCCAGAGTGGAATTGAAGTTGAAGGATTGAAGATTGAAATCGAAAATTTGGAAGAAGTGAACGACACCAAGAAGGCAATAGAAAACAGGTACAGTAGAATCTATATCTATTATAGGCCCCAAACATGCAGACAGAGAAAAATATCCGTACAAGAAATAGCGCGTCTTGAAGGGGTAAATGGAAACTGGGATTTGCCTATATTTGGAATGGGAAAACGGGATTTGGGTCACGGAGACTGGAAATGAAAGACACAAAAATGTGAATGGGAAAACCCAACTACCATTATAAAGACATTTGTAGTTGCACATTTCCGAGTGTAGTAACTTTAAGAATAGCTACATAGTATTTTTTTATAGAAAATTTGTCTTAAAAAGGTCAAGAAAAACCGACTTATGACTCAATGAGGTCATTTTCTGCTATTGTAAGTCAGTAATACACCTTTTTCTCGGCACCTTTTGAACGCTGAATTGTGTTCAAAAGTTATCACATTAGTCATCATGAAAGCAGGTACAGTAGAATCTCTCTATTACAGATCCCAAAGAGACAGAACAAAATGACTGTATAATAGAGAGGTGTCTGTTTGGATTCCGTTGATACGAGTAGAGCACAAGATTCCAGAATTATCACGAATCTGAAGCACGTGCCTTTAATGTTGGATTATTGTTACTGTTCACACACGTGACCACGAATCCGTGGAATTACTGTGAAATGCTCTTCCAATTTTCGAACAGTTGAACAAACGCTGGTTAGGGACCGGTCATTATTTATGGCGGGGGTGGCACCGAAGAGAAATGTTTTTCGTGGCAAATATTTTGCTGACCCAACCATTAAAAAGTCAAAAATTTGATTACCCAACCTCAAATATCAATTAAAAAAAAAAGCCCACCCCTGGCCAGAAACTTTACAAACGGATACCATTCAGTTGTCACACATGTCCTTTACCACTTCTGTGACATGAGTTTGATAACTGCTTGTGAAATTTTCTGCCGTCTAAAGTTTCGTGTTGTCTACACATGTACTTTCTTTGGAGACAGTACCATTTGTCTCCCAACAAATCGGAAAATGATCAAGACAGTGACTCTGATTGATTCACATATTGTATATATGACTGTTCACATTGCTTTTTAGTCTTCAATATTTCAGTGAGTCGTGCTTTGGAAATGACAGTAAATTTTTATTACCCAACCCTTGAGTTGTTTTCTTTTTCATTTACCCAACCTTTTACTCACTCAAAATTTTGTTTACCCAACCCTTTTCTCTTCGGTGCCCCCCCCATAAATAATGACCGGTCCCTTACATACTTGCGAAGGGTTAGGCATCGTCAGTTCTGCCTGTAAACTTTCAAAATGGGTTAACCACTACTAATTTCCGTTGTTAAGTTCCGAGTCATCTTTGCTCGAGTTCAGAGCTTGTTCGGAGAAAAGCTTTACATTCAATTAGAAAATTGCAGCTTCGACCGTCCAGTTTTGAACAGTTTTGTTCTTGAGCATTTATTAATCACGTTTCGAGCATTTATTAATCACGTTTCGAGCTAAGGCCCTTATTTAAGTCGGAAAGTTAAAGGTGATCTACAGTCCGATCTGCGCATGTGCACAAAGGACCCCACTTTTTATGATACAAACAGTTTAACTATGTTTTGGGTTCTTGCAAAGCCTGATTATTGTTTCTTGATCATTTATTATACTCTAGAAGCTTGAAAATATAAATAGTTGTCGAATAAATCTCAATATTTTGGACACAAAAATGTAAACAAAGGCTTTGTTTACATACGGACTGTAGAGCACCTTTAATAGTGTGGGTCTGGAAAATTACGTGAGCATTTATACTAGGAATATAAAAGCGATCACGTGACATAAAATAAACCAATCAGATGGATTTAGTCAAAACAAGGTGTAGACAAAGAATGCAAATCACATTACAGAAAAGTAATATAAAGTATACGGAAAATGACAGCAAATACAATTAATATATGAAACAAATATGGAATAAGGTGAGAATTTCAAGTACTATCAATGTCTGCTTTTGACGGGCAAAGACAGATAGAGCTAAACATAGGAAAAAGTTTATTTATGCCATAGGAGTGGACAGTGCCAAGTTTGGAAATGAGGCACATTTCATGCCTTTTGGCGGCTATAGACCCATTGCACATGACGTCACAACGCCGGCGACGATGCATCTGGAGGACAAATTAACAATCTATGCATAATATAACTTTTGTAAACAAAGCTAATTTTGTATTAAAATGGTTAATTTTTGCGGTTGTTGTACCCGAATAGATATTGTTAGGGAACATCTGGAGGACACTCTAAGGATTTGTGACCTCAGTGCAAAGGGTCTATTAATGTACAGTATTACGCTTCCAGAAATGGGACAGAGGGCTCGATTTTCATATCTGAAATGCTGTGATTTCCACTATTAAAATCTATGACAACAGACTGATTAGCATCGTTGCCAATCACAGCACGCCGGGCAAACCTTGCCCTCAAAAATCTTCCCGTTTTCCCAATGCAAAATAACGTGCCAAATTTCGATTACTTTTTCATGCACCTGTCAAAGCGAGCTTGCTCAACCTCCATAAAAGCAATCACTAATACAGTCGTTACTTAAAATGTAGGCGTAGTTTGAATGGCCAGACAGAAATTGACAGAAAATACAAAGAGGAAGAATTGATGAAAGAAATGGACAACAAACTGGATGAAATAAAAGCGAACCAACAAAGAATTGAAGACAATATGAAAAATTTAAAACTGGAAATCATTGACGAGATAAGAGGATCTGTAAGTAATATATCTTACATGCATGGGAAGGAGTTATTATAGTGATTACAGACTACATATATAGGTCGAGGGTTAAGTTGTATCCGGGGAAACGTACTATAAAGCAACATCAAATAAATTCCTTGATTTTGATCACCGCCCGATCTATATTTTAAGAGCCTTGTGAATATTTTTATACATCTCGTTATACCATATAAATGTTCCGCCCGAAAAAATATTTCAAGGCAGTGAGTTTTTAGTGTCGTAATTTTAAACTGCCAACATCTAACGAACAGAACAACCTTGAAGAAAATTCTATTTTAAAGGGACTAAACGTTTATTTCAAGGGTTCAGTCATTCTTCGTGGAGATACGTTGTAGAGTTACCAAGCTAACAAATATATAGCCTTTAAATTTATTCCTTGTTGCCTCATGGACTCTCCGGAAATGCCAGAAATGCAGTCATTGAGCATCAAAAATATAAACATTCTCTGGAGCAGGACCCCAGACCCCTAGTTTGTTTACAAAGCACTAGAGGCGGCGAAACGGAGCTGAAAGTGAAGCAGCGAAGCCCCTCCCCAAAGGGACTTGAGTGGGAAGACTTATGATTCTTCACTGTCTTGAATGCCAACTGGCAGAAACATGGACGCGCAATCGACCGAGTTTTGAATTTATACAGTTTTCCGGTAGTATATAAAAAGTTAATTTAGCTTAGGTTTGTTCGTGTAGCTACAGGGGGTGGACATTAAAAAGTTGCCCTCCATAACAAATGGTATATCATGTTCTTTGTAAAGAGACTCGTAACAAAAGTTATGTCAGTATGTCTTGTTCAGTATTGCGCATGTGTGAATAAAAATTGTTTCTTCCAGTCAATGATTAAAAAAATAGACAGGTTTAGAGTTCAGCACACAGGGCTTTCAGAATTATTCAGAGTAGGTGTCTGTTTTGATAAAGTAGGCGGCTGTAGGGAGGGGACCGTCTATTTAGGTCCAAATTAATTAGATACATTGATTAGATAGCAACACAAATTATGATGTATCACTACTTTCATTCTTCAACAAGATTTATTGTCGATTTTCAACGTCACTTTTCAACGCGCGGTTCCCAAGTTCGTTGCGAACTTGCCAATTACGTTTCCAAGTTCGGAAATTGGGCGCGAAATTTCATACTCAATAATAATAACCAATTCAATGAAATACAAACCTTTTGGTAGCCCACTCGACCAAGAACTTTCCATTGAATTGTTAATTTCAACTTGAACTATGAACATTTGTTTACAATAGTTCAAACATTGAAACGTACTTGCGATCTTTGTTGCAAAGTTCACGCCCAATATTTGAACTTGGAAACGTAATCGGCAAGTTTCCAACGAACTTGGGAACCGCGCGTACGTGAAAAGTGACACGAAATCGACAATAAGGTGGCAAGTAACTAAATCTGTTTTACGAAATAGTACGTCGTTTTCGAAAATAACCAGGCTATAAATTATAGACTAAGTTGAGGAAAAATAACTTTGTTTGAAAGCGGCTTAGAATGGAGGAAGGAGAGATTTTTCAAGTAATCAACAAAGTAACCGGCGGTAAACCTCGTGCGACCCGCCGGAGCTCCGGCGGCCGCCGGGTTATGTTGAAAGCTCTGAGCACAGATCAAGTGTGAATAATATGTTTTGGATGTGGTTTATTTTTGGACCAGGCCACTCCGCGAAAAAGATCCAGAGCATCGATGTCTCAATCTACAAGCGGCCCAGAAGAGGTCATCGTGATGGGAGGCAGTGGTAAAGGGGATACTGTACTCGCCTCTGTTGAAAAAATGCAGTTAGGGCAGAGTGATACAACATGGGTTGCTCTTGCTGCTATGACTGTCCCAAGGTCCCATGCCGCGTCCGTCGTTATTGGCACTCAGATTATTGTCAATGGCGGAGGTACAGACAGTATTGAGATATTGGATGTTGGTCAGCGCCCTTTGCAATGGATCAAATCCAAAGCAGTTTTGCCATTTTATTTGCTTGGTCATTCAAGTCTTGTCTATCAAGGAAAGTTGATTGTGATTGGTGGTTACAATGCCAGCGAAGGTATATATTTTCAAGCATTATATTAGAGTATATCAATATACCACAATGTTGCTTTGAAGGACATTGGCAACCAAAATTTGTATTACTTATATCTATTAGGTATACTTACGGAATACTCAATTTCATATTTTGGCCGGTTTGTCGCGTTTAGTTGTTGAGAAAATTTGATAAAAAGTTCAACAGTTGTCCGCCATTTTGAAAATAAGCGCGTATGCTAATTTACGTCACTAAATACATTATCTATCTAAAGCTGGGTACACACAATTTCATGACTATAAACAATACCGAGTATTACCACGCGTAGTGCACTTTGAGCCAAAACAAAAATGCAGAAAAGTTTTACCAAGTATGTAACTTGTTTGTAACACTATTTCTCATAGTATATTTCCTACTCCGTGTTAAATAAACGCAGAAATTCGAGTGTAACAAGGCAAATACTAATGCAATATTTTATGATCAATTACCTGTTTTGTAAATTGCGCCATTCCTTGCTTTCCCAGTCGCTCGATAGTCAATATGTTTAATAATAATAATAGCTTTATTCATCCATCTTAAGATAAAAAGTACAATGGACTTACAATTACTTGTTTAAGAAAGTATATATGCTGTGGATATGTCTTTATATTACAAATTGTTGTAAGATAATTTAGAAAACTAACTAAGAAGTTAAAACTAATAAGTTCTTTAATCTAATAATGTTAAAACTAATAAGTTCTTTAATCTAATAATGTAGACTTCTCTTGTTTGCTTGCGAAGAGTGTTGGCCAGTATAACGCTCAAAACGACATATTTTTAGCTAACATAACACGCACGCAATAGAATTCTCTCTTGTAGTTTTGGTGCTACCCAGCCATTGACGTCACAAAGTTCACTGACCTTCGAGATAATTTTTCAAAAAGTTTTTCCAAGATGGCGGCGAAACACGAAGTTTGCATGCATTTTATTCGTAGACTAAAATGTTCGAGAAGGAAATGATAGTATTTTCATAGTTTGGTTGTCAAGTAGGATTGAAATAGCCAATAAAAATTTTCGTTGCCATTGTTCTTTAAAAGAAACGTACAGACACCGTTTAGAGGCAAAATTTGACATAGACATGTCATGCACGTGGACATTGGTGCCTGACCGCCCTTGCCACAATTCCTAATTTAAAAACTGTACTGTTTATTTCTTGTCAGTCTTTGAGCATTGACACTGTAGAGTCTGTTATATGTTGTATGTTGTATGTTGTATTGTGACAGTGAGCACCTTGCATGGGACTTTGTGTCTCGTTCGTGCTTTAATTTGGCCGTTTGGGTCTTCTACAAATTGTGCTTATGTTATATATAGTTGAGGTTCTGTTTGTCTGTTGTTGTATTTGTTCTCGTGAGTGTTTAGACTTTTAATAGTAGGCCTAGATTTTGTAGAATACTCGATAAAATCACGAAGGGAAAAAAAATATTTCGCTTGTAAACGTGTCGAAAAGTTTTCTCGCTAACCGGGACAACTTTTGCCCATATGAACAGGCCCTTAGATATTCGTTTATTTTAAATAGGTTCATATTCTGATGAAATCCACGAGGTTCTCCTAAGCAAACCCTATTCCTCAAAACTACTGTGCAAGCTCCCGAAACCGATAGGTTACCTTGCAGCTGAGATGATAAACGACAAAATATTCCTTTTTGGAGGAAAAAAAGATGGTCTCCTCTGCGATGATGTCATGGAATATGACCCAGCTAGGAACGAAGTCAAAGTGGTGTCAAAATTACCCTACCCTCTTCGATATGCCTCCTCAGTACAGTGGGAAAACAAGGTGATTCTTAATAAAATGTTTGTTTTTTCAGTACTTAAAAACTGTTAAAGTCCAGGGAACTGTTATTATGTGTTATATTGAGCAAATTTCACCGAATCATAACGGACTTAGCAGAAATCAGCAGGGGAGGGAGGGGTCATAAATTTTCAAACCCTTGAAAAGAGAGAGTCATCAAAGATAGACAAACAGGCAGGGAAGGTCGCAAAAAATTGTGCCAGTGAGATAATAAAGGCAAAGAGATGTATGAAAGACAAGCAGACAAGATTGTCAACTATCGAACTAAAAAGTAGCATTAATGATGCATAAGTAATAGTAATTGTGATGTTTACACTATACGATTTTTGCTTAATTGTGTGTTAAATATGTCTGGTTACATGGATGTTTTCCACACTCTGTTCTGTTTGATCTAATAATTTTGCTTTTTTCCATGGAATTCGTCTCAGAATATCGAGATAATTATTCAAAACTCTCCGGGGGAGCATGGCCCTGGACCTTCCAAGGATGTTTGCATAGCCGGGGGCAAAGGGGGGCTCTGCCGTCCCAATAGACTTATGAACTTTCCTTATGAAGAGTTGAAATCTGGACTCGTGCAAAAAAGTGCAATGTCTGGGAATAACGATATTATGTGCTGCTTGTGATGTTAGTCTGAGTGTATATCCACACTGGGCAGGCTTGAAACATAATTATTAGATTACATTGATGCCGAAGGAACTAGATTGGGTTCCGAAATATAACGTACTCGAACCGACCTGACCGTGTAGCTCAGTTGGCAGAGCATTGGGCTAGTATTCCAAAAGTCGTAGGTTCGATTCCCACCGTGGCCAGGCATATTTTTCAAGTTTGCCCGGTGTGGATATACACTCAGAGTAACATCACAAGCATCATATTCACCCGAGTACATTACACCATGTGCGTTTTTAGGGTGTATACTTTTTCTTCAATAGTCGTCTCAGAATGCTCTAAACACCCTAGAAATTCAAAATTTAACCGCAGAGGCACGCCCTTGGACTCCCTAGGGATCACGGGTTCATGTTAAAAATTTATGTTTGCTCCCCCCTCGCCACTCAAGATCCTGGTTACGCCACCGGCACAGTGAAGGGTATACTACGAGCCCTAGGGGAGGGTCACAACTTTTCCAACTCTTACATTGAAAATCTCTACCTCCACTACCCCTGCTAATTTCTGGCAAGTCTCTTAGATTAGCTAAACTTTTAGGTGAACATGTTGCTAAAAGCATTCATTCTATGGCATTGTGAGCTCAGGCACGAATTTTTACGCACCTTTTGTTTTGCTTTACTTTGATCTATTTGTAACCATGTAAGACTCGCAAATTCAGAATAGACCTTTCCCCTTATGAGTGAAATTTTGATCTAGACAAGCCTGAACAAAAATGTCATCACATGCGCTTGAAAGAGCATCACAAAATTAGTAATATTCCGAAGTTTCGTTGCGAAATGTTGTAAAATGCGAACAAAATAGCCTTGCGAAGTTTGCCGTTTTTCAGTCATTTTGTATTACAAATGGGAAATTGGTAATCAGTTTTGATCTTCTGATTACCAATTTCCCGTGTGTTTTGCGAAATGACTGAAAACGGCAAACTTTGCAAGGCTACATTATCCGCAATTTACAAGATTTCGCAACGAAACTTCGGAATATTGCTAATTTTGATGAAATTGCTAATGATGAAATTTTTGTCCAGACTTGTCTAGATCAAAATTTCACTCAAAAGGGGAAAGGTCTATTCAGTACGGAAAATCAACATCATTTCATGCAAAAGTTTCAGAATGTTTCAGCCGACTGTTTATTAAGTCAGTCCTATTTTACTAATTACTATGGCCCTAAGAAACTAGGGTAATTGGTCTTCAGAATAAGCAAATGTTAGAAACACTTCATCAGGAAAAGCAGAGTTATCTGACCGCGGAGAGACACCAGCGAACGTTTGTTTTTCTGGTCTATCTGAACTAATTTCAACTAAACACAGAATAGTATGGACTGCAGTTGTGTCAATCGTTATTACCTTTACATTTAGCTTTTAAGTAGGCTATTTACATCTAAAAACGTGCAAACTGATTTGAAAACATCGATCGGAAAACCTTATAGTCATTTTCAGCTCCTGCGACGCCCCCGCGAGATCCACGCGTGTTTTATACCTACAAGAGACCACTCTATAAACCACCATGTTGGCTTCACCCAATCATATGGCCTTTTATCTAACCTGAGATCAGGCTCTATTTTACAAATAGAGCCTGACACAAACCTTAATCCGATCGCTTTTCACCCACAGCAAAATTTATATTTGGTATCCAATCAAAATGTCGCAGGAGAAATTTAAAATTTCACATAACGACAACAACAATCTAGTTATAGCTGTGATCACTATAAAATATGTCAACAACAATAGTACAATCTAATTAGCACCAACCAATCAAAATCTTTTGTCTAATCGGCCAATCAGACGAAAAAGCCAGAATCTGGCTTTTTACATGCGGCGCGGTAAAGAATTGTATCAGGCGCTCCTTCATTCGCCGCCAATCAATCCTAGCGATTGAAAACATAAGGGCCTGACTCAGTCAGGTTACCTTTTATTTGGAGTTAATGTTCCAGTATTTATAGAATTCACTGAGTCGCACACGTGCTAGCTCTCTATTGTTGCGAGGGGCTATCCCTTTTCGTTCCCATGTCACTGTAAAAAATTATTATGATTCTTTTGTTTTGTTTTCCAAAAGGTAATTCTGATTGGAGGGGAAAAAGGAAGCGACATTCCGTTAAAAGAAGTGATCATGTTCGACATAAAGTCAGGAAAATTCAGCATGCTTCCCTCGATGAATCATGCAAGAAGAGGCTTCTCAGCTATTATTACTGGTGATCTCATTGTTGTGATGGGCGGGTATGGTAGTAGAGGACGAACCAGGTCAGTGGAATGTTATGACGTAAGCGCCAAAACTTGGAAAGACCTACCGTCCATGAAAGAAGCACGTGGTCACCCTACTGCTCTTGTATGCCCAAAGCTTTGACTGCCATAGTGAAATGGACCACGGTGTCTGGATATTGAGTGCAAAGAATGAATTTTTCACATTGATTTAGAGAAGGATTTTAGCTTTTGAGAAATACATATTTTCTATCCTGCCGTGGTGAAAATGACAATGGTGTCTGGATTTTGTCGCAGTGAAATTGACCATGGTGTTTGGATATTGAGTTCAATGATTTAATTTTTAACTTTGATTTAGACTAGGATTTTAGCTTTTGAGAGATACCTATTTTGTATCCCACCAAGGCAAAAATAACAAAATAGAACCGAATAAAAATTGACGGTGGAAAACACATTTTTCCACCTTTGTACATAATTCAATAACAAAAAAATCAGTTAGATCCTCATGTGCCTTGTCATTTTTTCTCTCGAAATTTTACTGTTTCCGCGCTTCATTTGATGAAATACCAGCAACAATAATGGAAATGGAAAGCTGTGTCAACGATCTTCGGAAATGGATGATTCAAGATAAATTGAAACTAAATGACGGTAAAACTGAACTGCTAATAATTGGATCTAAGCAACAACTGCAGAAACTTAATCCATGCCATGTACTTGTCGGGAATGCCGATGTCCTTCCTGTACCAATAGCTCGTGATCCAGGAGTTTGGCTTGATTCAAATTTATCAATGTCATGTCATATAACAAAGACATGTGGTGCCGCATTCTATTGGCTTCACAACATCAAACGCATCAGCAAGTTTTTATCTCGGGAAAATCTGTTGA
>CACRXK020003279.1:0-16339 GCA_902702795.2 Paramuricea clavata | reverse complement strand
TTTACCTAATACTGAATTGATTAAGTTGCAGAGGGTTCAGAACGCCGCTGCAAGATTAGTGACTTCAACACGAAAATACGATCACATTACACCTATATTACGTGAACTACACTGGTTACCTGTGAAGTTCAGGATCCATTTTAAACTGCTATTACTTACTTTTAAAGCTTTACATGGAATGGCTCCAAAGTACATGGTAGATCTACTTGTTGTCAAAGTGGAAGGAAACTACCTTTTACGCTCTAATGATAGCATAATGCTATAGAGTTCCCTAAGGGTAAAATTTTACGGTCATTTGGCGACCGATCTTTCACTGTGGCAGCTCCGAAACTTTGGAATGAACTTCCGAAAGAAATTCGTGACATTTCGTCAATAAGCGTTTTTTCTGAAAACTTGTCTTAAGACTCATCTTTTTAAACTAGCTTTTAGTATTTAGTTTGTATTAAAGTTAACATTTCAACATTTTATTACGCTTTTAACATTAGTTATATTGTAATACAGCGCTTTTGATCATTATATGTAAAAAGCGCTTTATAAATTATTAAATTATTATTATTATTATTATTAACAAGTGTGAAAAATATTGGTAGATATTTTAACTCGATAGTTAACGTTTTGAAGCATCAAAATCTTTATAAGTCTAACATCAGATCAGTGTCGAATAATATTTAAAGTGCTGCAGTAACATGCTATATCACTAATCTAAATTAACTGTTGGACTGGAAGGGTATATCGTATTGAATTGAATGAAATGTCAGTTTCATTCATTCTGTGCATCAAATATTAATTTTATTTTATTTTGTATAAATTCACTCCGAGCATTAATAATTAATAAATTTTATATTAATTTAACCGATAAAATTTATTATCGCTGCTCAAAACAAGCCGTCTCGAACATTGGCAATGTCGACCCAACAAAACATGTTTCCTAAAAGGCCCAGTCAATAAGTGTTAACTATATAAACATATCATTTAAAAAACCTCTTGTGCATGTCAAAGTAATTTTCGACGAAGAATCAAACGAAAAGTTTCTCGATAATTCTTAAGTCTCCAAATGTACAAAAAGGGATTAATAGCAAAGTTTATCAAGTACATTTCCGAAAAGATCAAGTATACAACTGAAAAATCAGACGACCGGCCATGAATCAGCCAATATCCACTTGTTGGAACCAGTGTGAAAATTTGAATAAACGCCACAATCATGATCGTTTTCACAAACGCCTCTTGTAATGCTCGATTCCGTGAGCGACTTTGTTGAGAAATATGTCGTTGTTGCCTTCTCAAAGAAAAATAAATTAATACGTATATTAAACTGGTAACCACAGCAATGATGATAAATGTCGCATCGTATATTTTACTGTCCATTTGGTTCACGCCAAATGCAAGATATTTTACCAACGGGTACAGGCTTAGAAGCCATATTGAAACTATCCAAATGGCGATCCTTCTTCCATTTAAGAGCACACGATGTTTGAATGGATGAACTGTTAACATATAACGATCGATTGCGATTGAAAATATAGAAATCATTGATGCAAACATGGCTGTACTCAATATATATGAAACTACGTTTCGCATTTCCTCAGAGACGTCTAATATTTGAATTAAACCGAAAGCGCACGATATGAAGTCGGAGAAAGCTAAATTCGCGATGAGATAAGTCGCAGAATTCCTGAAACACTTCAAAGGATCTTTGACCAAGCAAATAAGAAGCAATAAATGTGATGAAATACCAGCAAAAAGTGTGAAATATATTGGTAGATACTTTAACTCGAAAATTAACATTTTGAAGGATCAAAAACTACTTTTTAAGTCATGAACGTTCAATATACACTGGTATATGCGGCCCGCAAAACGTTTATATTAAAATGCGTTGTTAATTAATGTGAATAAATTAGGAACGTTTGCAAATTGCCAAGTATTAAAATGATTAAAAATTCATAAGTCCCTAATATCAGATCAGTGTCGGTTAATATTTAAAGTGATGCAGTAGCATGCTATCGCTGATATAAAATAACTCTTGGACTGGATACCAGGGATGGATTTACTGGGGGGAGGGGGGTGCGCAGGTCGTTGCTCTCCGAAAGAAAATTTTCCGGGAAAATTTTATAAATTGGGCCCCGTAAAAAATGTCCCCCCCTCCCTACCAGATCATGCTGGATCCATCCCTGCTTGAAAGGTGTCGTATTGAATTGACTTGGATGAAATGGCAGTTTTATTCATCCTGTGCATCAAATATTAATTATATTTTACTTGATATTAATTCACTGCGGGCATTAATAATTAATATATTTTATATTAATTTTACGGATAAAGTTTATTATCGCTGCTCAAATTCCAAGGCGTATCGAACATTGGCACTAGTCTCGACCCAACAAAACATATGTTTCCTAAAAGTATCAATTAGTGTTAACTATTAAAATGTCATTTAAAACTTCCGTGTCAACGTAATTTTCGACAAAGAATCAAACGAAATGTTTTTCGATAATTCTTAAGTCTCCAAAAATACAGAAAGGGATTAATAGCAAAGTTTATAAAGTACATTTCGAAAAACATCAAGTTCATAACTGAAGAATCATTCGACCAGCCATAAATCAAACCATGTACACTTGTTGGAACCAGCGTGAAAATTTGAATAAATGCCACAATCATGATCGTTTTCACAAACTCCTCATGTAATGCTCGATTCCCTGAGCGATTTTGTTCAGAAATATCTCGTTGTTGCCTTCTCAAAGAAAAATAAATTAATACGTATATTAAACTAGAAACCACAGCAATGATGATAAATATCGCATCGTATATTTTATTGTCCATTTGGTTCACGCCAAATGCAAGATATTTTACGAACAGGCACAAGCCTAGAAGCCATATTGAGACTATCCAAATGGCGATCCTTCTTCCATTTAAGAGCACACGATGTTTGAATGGATGAACTGTTAACATATAACGATCTATTGCAATAGAAAAGATAGAAAGCAGTGATACAAGCATGGCTGTACTCGATATATATGAAACGTTGCTCAATTCCTGAGAGAAGTCTAATACTCGAATTAAACCGAAAGCGCACGCCATCAAGTCGGAAAAAGCTAGATTCGTGATGAGATAAGTCGCAGAATTCCTGAAACATTTCAAAGGATCTTTTGCCAAGCAGATCAGAAGCAATAAATGTGATGAAATACCAGCAAAAAGTGTGAAATATATTGGTAGATACTTTAACTCGAAAATTAACATTTGGAATGATCAAAAATTATACTTTTTATGCCAAACGTTCAATTTACACTGATATGCGGTCCGCAAAACGTTTATATTAAAATGTGGTGTTAATTAATGTAAATAAATTAGGAACGTTTGCAATTATTAAAATGATTAAAAAACGATTAATAAAAATTCATAAGTCTTTAATTAATATCAGATCAGTGTTGAATAATATTTAAACTGCATGCTGCAGTAACATGTTATCACTGATCTAAATTAACTCTTGGGCTGGACTGGAAGGTTGCAGTGCATGAATAGTGAACTTTATTTAGGCACGGAGGCGTGTCATCGAAAATATTTTCGATCATATGATCGTCTTCGCAGGCGCCATGACATTTGGAATATTTACAATATTTACAAAGAGAATGAGAAATTAGAGCTATAATATATACATAACAAATTAATTCTACAGTTTAATTTTGAATATTTTTAGGGATGTGGAATTCCTAATTTCAATTGGTATTGAATTCCATACCACTGCTCCATTATATTCGAGACTAGGCTTATTTTTCAAAAAAATGGTGTTTGGTTTGGGGATAACAAAATTGTAGTCATGACCTCGTGTACCATGACTATGAATTAAATTCGCTGGATTAAATGGTTGTGAAAGATAAGATGGGCCTAATTTGTGAAATACTTTGAACATTAGACAAGATTTTTGTTTCATTCGGCTATATATTCTAGTGTCGGCCAATTTCAGTTATTTAAAATTTGGGAAGAGCGTATTTCGTAGTTGCTCCTAGTAATTATTCGAGCTGCTTGATTTTGTAATTTTTGAAGTTTATCCCGTAAACCTTTTCTGCAATTATCCCACACAGAACTACAGTAATCAAAATGGAGGAGAAATATATAAGAGTATATGTCAACTAGCGTGTTAATTGGCATCAGATCACGAATGCGTCTTAACATTCCCAGGCCTTTGGATACTTATTTGGATATATCATTTACGCGCTCTTCCCACGATAAATTTTCATCAGTTATAAGCCCAACGGATTTTGTTACAACTACTCGCTTTAAGTGGTGTCCTCCAATAAATATCATAGGATCTGATCTCAACTTATTTATTCGGACTTTGGCGCCAATCAACTTATTACTCGCTCTTTAAGACGTTAAAACTTAGTCTATTTCCTTGCAGCCATCTATACAAGATATCTAGATCTTCTTGACTTTATTGACATTTCTATGATAAGCAGTTATATTTGTATCATCAGCATTCATATTGGGGATGGATTCAGGCAGCCAGACAAATCAATGATGTATATAAAAAATAACAGCGGTCCAAGGATAGAGCCTGCGGTACTCCGCGTGATATTATTTGGCTGCTTGAAAGAACTCCATTGACATAGCAGCATTGAGTACTATTGGATAGATATTACTGGAACCATTTTTAATTCATTATCTTTAATTCCATAACGCATTAGTTTATTCAATAGAATGTTATGGTCCACACTATCAAATGCCTTTTTCAAATCTATAAAAACTGCTATGCCAATGTCCACTTTGTCCATATGTTTGTACCAGTACATCACAAATTTATACAAGGCACTTCCTGTGGAATGATTAGGACGAAAACCAGATTGGTGATCAGAAAACATATTTTGCTTCATAAAATATTTTGCTTCATAAAAGCTTTTCGAAAACTTTTGAAACAACAGGAAGCACAGAAATAGGCCTATAATTACTTCTATCTTTTCTAGCACCAGCTTTAAAGACTGGCGACACCTTGGCCACTTTTAAGTCACTTGGGAATGTGAATTTTAAGTCATTTGAATTGAATGCAATGCCAGTTTTATTTATTCCGTGCATGAAATAATAATTATATTTTATTTGATATTAATTCACTGCGAGCATTAATAATTAATATATTTTATTTTAATTTTACGGATAAAGTTTATTATCGCTGCTCAAAACAAGGCGTCTCGGACATTGGCAGTCTCCACCCAACAAAACATATGTTTCCTAAAAGTCCCAGTCAACAAGTGTAAACTAATAACATGTCATTTAAAACTCCGATGTCAACGTTATTTTTGACAAAGAATCAAACGAAATGTTCCTCGATAATTCTTAAGTCTCCAAATATACAGAAAGGGATTAATAGCAAAGTTTATTAAGTGCATTTCGAAAAAGATCACGTTCACAACTGGAGAATCATCCAAGCGGGCATAAATCAGCCAATATCCACTTGTTGGAACCAGTGTGAAAATTTGAATAAACGCCACAATCATGATCGTTTTCACAAACGCCTCTTGTAATGCTCGATTGAGACAACCAGTCCAGATACAATTTAAGAAAACAGAGAAAGTTGGTTCTTCCCGTTACAAGAACAAAGCGATTTGCATGCCATAACTTTTATTAACAAGAGTAGTTCTGAAGTAATGTAGATACATATAGAATAGATTTTAAAGTTTTAGTATAAAGTAGTTAATTTTAAGGAACTATTAACTGACTTGGCTAGCTCAGTCTATCTATCGATTTATCTATCTAGATGACGTCTCTAGCGTTAACTTTATCATCGCTGCTCAAAACAAGCCGTCTCGGTTTCGCCTCGGGAAACGTTGGCAGTCTCGACACAACAAAACATGTTTCCTAAGAGTCCCAGTCAATAAGTGTTAATGTCATTTAAAACTCCGATGTCAACGTGATTTTCGACAAAAAATCAAACGAAATGTTTCTCGATAATTCTTAAGTCTCCAAATATAGAGAAAGGGATTAATGGCAAAGTTTACATAGTATATTTCGAAAATGATCAAGTTTGCAACTGAAAAGTCATCCGCCCAGCCATGAATCAGACAATATAACTTGTTGGAACCAGGGTGAAAATTTGAATAAACGCCACAATCATGATCGTTTTCACAAACGCCTCTTGTAATGCTCGATTCCCTGAGCGATTTTGTTGAGAAATATCTTGTTGTTTCTTTCTCAAAGAAAAATAAATTAATACGTATATTAATTTAAACTTGTAACCACAGCAATGATGATCAATGTCGAATCGTATATTTTATTGTCCATTTTGTTCATGTCAAATGCAAGATATTTTACGAACAGGCACAAGCTTAGAAGCCATATTGAAACTATCCAAATGGCGATCCTTCTTCCATTTAAGAGCACACGATGTTTGAATGGATGAACTGTTAACATATAACGATCGATTGCGATTGAAAATATAGAAATCATTGATGCAAACATGGCTGTACTCAATATATATGAAACTACGTTTCGCATTTCCTCAGAGACGTCTAATATTTGAATTAAACCGAAAGCGCACGATATGAAGTCGGAGAAAGCTAAATTCGCGATGAGATAAGTCGCAGAATTCCTGAAACACTTCAAAGGATCTTTGACCAAGCAAATAAGAAGCAATAAATGTGATGAAATACCAGCAAAAAGTGTGAAATATATTGGTAGATACTTTAACTCGAAAATTAACATTTTGAAGGATCAAAAACTACTTTTTAAGTCATGAACGTTCAATATACACTGGTATATGCGGCCCGCAAAACGTTTATATTAAAATGCGTTGTTAATTAATGTGAATAAATTAGGAACGTTTGCAAATTGCCAAGTATTAAAATGATTAAAAATTCATAAGTCCCTAATATCAGATCAGTGTCGGTTAATATTTAAAGTGATGCAGTAGCATGCTATCGCTGATATAAAATAACTCTTGGACTGGATACCAGGGATGGATTTACTGGGGGGAGGGGGGTGCGCAGGTCGTTGCTCTCCGAAAGAAAATTTTCCGGGAAAATTTTATAAATTGGGCCCCGTAAAAAATGTCCCCCCCTCCCTACCAGATCATGCTGGATCCATCCCTGCTTGAAAGGTGTCGTATTGAATTGACTTGGATGAAATGGCAGTTTTATTCATCCTGTGCATCAAATATTAATTATATTTTACTTGATATTAATTCACTGCGGGCATTAATAATTAATATATTTTATATTAATTTTACGGATAAAGTTTATTATCGCTGCTCAAATTCCAAGGCGTATCGAACATTGGCACTAGTCTCGACCCAACAAAACATATGTTACCTAAAAGTATCAATAAGTGTTAACTATTAAAATGTCATTTAAAACTTCCGTGTCAACGTCATTTTCGACAAAGAATCAAACGAAATGTTTTTCGATAATTCTTAAGTCTCCAAAAATACAGAAAGGGATTAATAGCAAAGTTTATAAAGTACATTTCGAAAAACATCAAGTTCATAACTGAAGCATCATCCGACCAGCCATAAATCAAACCATGTACACTTGTTGGGACCAGCGTTAAAATTTGAATAAATGCCACAATCATGATCGTTTTCACAAACTCCTCATGTAATGCTCGATTCCCTGAGCGATTTTGTTCAGAAATATCTCGTTGTTGCCTTCTCAAAGAAAAATAAATTAATACGTATATTAAACTAGAAACCACAGCAATGATGAAAAATATCGCATCGTATATTTTATTGTCCATGTGGTTCACGCCAAATGCAAGATATTTTACGAACAGGCACAAGCCTAGAAGCCATATTGAAACTATCCAAATGGCGATCCTTCTTCCATTTAAGAGCACACGATGTTTGAATGGATGAACTGTTAACATATAACGATCTATTGCGATAGAAAAGATAGAAAGCAGTGATACAAGCATGGCTGTACTCGATATATATGAAACGTTTCTCAATTCCTGAGAGAAGTCTAATACTCGAATTAAACCGAAAGCGCACGCCATCAAGTCGGAGAAAGCTAGATTCGTGATGAGATAAGTCGCAGAATTCCTGAAACATTTCAAAGGATCTTTTGCCAAGCAGACAAGAAGCAATAAATGTGATGAAATACCAGCAAAAAGTGTGAAATATATTGGTAGATACTTTAACTCGAAAATTAACATTTTGAAGGATCAAAAATTATACTTTTTATGTCAAACGTTCAATTTACACTGATATGCGGTCCGCAAAACGTTTATATTAAAATGTGGTGTTAATTAATGTAAATAAATTAGGAACGTTTGCAATTATTAAAATGATTAAAAAATGATTAATAAAAATTCATAAGTCTTTAATTAATATCAGATCAGTGTCGAATAATATTTAAACTGCTGTAGTAACATGTTATCACTGATCTAAATTAACTCTTGGGCTGGACTGGAAGGTTGCAGTGCATGAATAGTGAACTTTATTTAGGCACGGAGGCGTGTCATCGAAAATAAGATCGTCTTCGCAGGCGCCATGACATTTGGAATATTTACAATATTTACAAAGAGAATGAGAAATTAGAGCTATAATATATACATAACAAATTAATTCTACAGTTTAATTTTGAATATTTTTAGGGATGTGGAATTCCTAATTTCAATTGGTATTGAATTCCATACCACTGCTCCATTATATTCGAGACTAGGCCTATTTTTCAAAAAATTGGTGTTTGATTTGGGGATAACAAAATTGTGGTCATGACCTCGTGTACCATGACTATGAATTAAATTCGCTGGATTAAATGGTTGTGAAAGATAAGATGGGCCTAATTTGTGAAATACTTTGAACATTAGACAAGATTTTTGTTTCATTCGGCTATATATTCTAGTGTCGGCCAATTTCAGTTATTTAAAATTTGGGAAGAGCGTATTTCGTAGTTGCTCCTAGTAATTATTCGAGCTGCTTGATTTTGTAATTTTTGAAGTTTATCCCGTAAACCTTTTCTACAATTATCCCACACAGAACTACAGTAATCAAAATGGGGGAGAAATATATAAGAGTATATGTCAACTAGCGTGTTAATTGGCATCAGATCACGAATGCGTCTTAACATTCCCAGGCCTTTGGATACTTATTTGGATATACAATTTACGCGCTCTTCCCACGATAAATTTTCATCAGTTATAAGCCCAACGGATTTTGTTACAACTACTCGCTTTAAGTGGTGTCCTCCGATAAATATCATAGGATCTGATCTCAACTTATTTATTCGGACTTTGGCGCCAATCAACCTATTACTCGCTCTTTAAAACGTTAAAACTTAGTCTATTTCCTTGCAGCCATCTATACAAGATATCTAGACTTCTTCAACTTTATTGACATTTCTATGATAAGCAGTTATATTTGTATCATCAACATTCATATTGGGGATGGATTCAGGCAGCCAGGCAAATCAATGATGTATATAAAAAATAACAGCGGTCCAAGGATAGAGCCCTGCGGTACTCCGCGTGACATTATTTGGCTGCTTGAAAGAACTCCATTGACATAGCAGCATTGAGTACTATTGGACAGATATTACCGACTGGAACCATTTTTAATTCATTATCTTTAATTCCATAACGCATTAGTTTATTCAATAGAATGTTATGGTCCACAGTATCAAATGCCTTTTCAAATCTATAAAAACTGCTATGCCAATGTCCACTTTGTCCATATGTTTGTACCAGTACATCACAGATTTATACAAGGCACTTTCTGTGGAATGATTAGGACGAAAACCTGATTGGTGATCAGAAAACATATTTTGCTTCATAAAATATCCGTATACTTGTGAAAAAACTGGCTTTTCGAAAATTTTTGAAACAACAGGAAGCACAGAAATGGGCCATCATACTTCTATCTTTTCTATCACCAGTTTTAAAGACTGGCGACACCTTGGCCACTTTTAAGTCATTTGGGAATGTGAATTTTAAGTCATTTGAATTGAATGAAATGCCAGTTTTATTTACTCCGTGCATGAAATAATAATTATATTTTATTGGCATTAATGATTAATATATTTTATATTAATTTTACGGATAAACTTTATTATTGCTGCTCAAAACAAGGCGTCTCGAACATTGGCAGTCTCCACCCAACAAAACATATGTTTCCTAAAAGTCCCAGTCAACAAGTGTAAATTAATAAAATGTCATTTAAAACTCCGATGTCAACGTAATTTTCGACAAAGAATCAGACGAAATGTTTCTCGAAAAACTCACAATGCAGCCTTAATTTCCAGTCAGTGAGTAACAATTCTTCAAAAAATTCACAACCTGTTGCCAGAACTTTGCAACCAGTCCAGATACAATTTAAGAAAACAGAGAAAGTTGGTTCTTCCTGTTACAAGGACAAAGAGATTTGCATGCCATAACTTTTATTAACAAGAGTAGTTCTGAAGTAATGTAGATACATATAGAATAGATTTTAAAGTTTTAGTATAAAGTAGTTAATTTTAAGGAACTATTAACTGACTTGGCTAGCTCAGTCTATCTATCGATTTATCTATCTAGATGACGTCACTAACGTTAACTTTATCATCGCTGCCCAAAACAAGCCGTCTCGGTTTCGCCTCGGGAAACGTTCATTTTTGGCAGTCTCGACACAACAAAACATGTTTCCTAAGAGTCCCAGTCAATAAGTGTTGATGTCATTCAAAACTCCGATGTCAACGTAATTTTCGACAAAAAATCAAACGAAATGTTTCTCGATAATTCTTAAGTCTCCAGATATAGAGAAAGGGATTAATGGCAAAGTTTACAAAGTATATTTCGAAAAAGATAAAGTTTGCAACTGAAAAGTCATCCGCCCAGCCATGAATCAGACAATATACACTTGTTGGAACCAGGGTGAAAATTTGAATAAATGCCACAATCATGATCGTTTTCACAAACGCCTCTTGTAATGCTCGATTCCCTGAGCGATTTTGTTGAGAAATATCTTCTTGTTTCTTTCTCAAAGATAAATAAATTAATACGTATATTAAACTTGTAATCACAGCAATGGTGATAAATGTCGCATCGTATATTATATTATCCATTTGGCTCATGTCAAATGCAAGATATTTTACCAACAGGCACAGGCTTAGAAGCCATATTGAAACTATCCAAATGGCGATCCTTCTTCCATTTAAGAGCACGCGATGTTTGAATGGATGTACTGTTAACATATATCGATCTATTGCGATTGAAAATATAGAAAGCAGTGATACAAACATGACTGTTTTCGATATATATGAAATTACGTTTCGCATTTCCTCAGAGAAGTCTAATATTTCAATTAAACCGAAAACGCACGATATGAAGTCGGAGAAAGCTAAATTCGTGATGAGATAAGTCGCAGAATTCCTGAAACACTTCAAAGGATCTTTTACCAAGCAAATAAGAAGCAATAAATGTGATGAAATGCCAGCAAAAAGTGTGAAATATATTGGTAGATACTTTAACTCGAAATTTGACATTTTGAAGGATCAAAAACTACTTTTTATAAATTATTAAAGTTCAATATACACTGATATGCGGTCCGGTAAACGTTTATATTAAAATGTGATGTTAATGTCAACAAATTAGGAATGTGAGAAAATTGCAAATATTAAAATGTTTTTCAAAAAATGATTAAAAATTATCAAATCTTTAATATGAGGTCAGTGTCGAATAATATTTAAAGTGCTGCAGCAGTAGCATGCTATATCGCTGTTCTAAATTAACTCTTGGACTGGAAGAGTATATCGTTTTGAATTGAATGAAACGCCAGTTTTATTCATTCTGTGCGTCAAATAGTAATTTTATTTGATGCTTGTGATGTTACTCTGAGTCTATATCCACACTGGGCAAGCTTGAAGAATATGCCTGCCCGCGGTGGGAATCGAACCTACGACATTGGGAATACCAGCCCAACGGTCTGCCAACTGAGCTACGCGGTCAGGTCGGTTCGAGTTTGTGATATTTCGGAATCGAATCTAGTTCCTTCGACATCAATGTAATCTATTAATTATTTTTGAAGCCTGCCCAGGGTGGATATACACTCATAGTAACATCACAAGCATCATATTCACCTGAGTACATGGCACTAACACATGAAAAAAATAATATTTTATTTGATATTAATTCATTCCGAGCATTAATAATTAATATATTTTATATTAATTTTACGGATATAGTGATTCTTTTGTAAACACCAAGAGCTTTGCAAATTCGAAAACGTTCTGTTTTCATTAAATTCTAATCTATGCGAGTGCGTTGTTTTTGCAACACTCGCAGTGATTTGGAGGTGTGGTGTAATATGATGTTATTGCTCAAATTTAAGGTGTCCAATCAGAAACCTGTATTAGTGCCCACGTGAGCATTAAATTTACCATCGAATCACGCCTTACGTCATCGTATTTGACGTTGCGGATGATTTCAATCATATTAGCAGCTAAAGTCCAAAAATTACAAAACAGAGCGTTTCGAATAATCACTCGTGAGAATTATACGACACGATCGGCTGATATATTAAACAAGCTAAAAGTTCCGAACCTCGAAAAAAGAAGAATGCAACAACTTTCAATTCTCATGTACAAGGTGAAAAACAAATTGGTCCCCGATTACTTGTGTGATATGTTCACAAATGTTGGTGATGTACACGACCATAACACAAGACAGTCGGGAGCCGATTTGACATTGCCTAAACCAAAAACAAATAGTATGAAAAATGCATTCTCCTACAGAGGTGCGGAAGTCTGGAACTGCCTTCCTGCATCTGTAAAAGCATCAACAACTGTTGCTAATTTTAAATCTAAGTTGAAGCATGCAAATTAACATCAAGTGATCCTGCCATTGTTTCCATCTACCTAAAATAATTTTCTTGTAATTATTTCTTATTTCTTTTTGTGTGAGCACGGCCGGTTGGAAGATCACCTTTTTTTCTTTTTATATCTTGTACATAATTAATTTTAGTATAGGTAAAATTGTACCGTGTTGAAATATAGTTCATAATAATAATAATTTCACCATACCGAAGATCGATCTACCGACCGAGTCCGACAATTATAGACCTATATCCATACTTCCTGCATTGTCGAAGGTCGTCGAGCGATTGATCCGTCAGCAGATGTCGCACTATCTTAAATGCAGTATGCATTAGAAGTGTGCTCCGTTCGGAGTGGACGTTTATAATCCGACGATTGCCTAATGTTTAAAATCCGATCCGAAATTGTCTAATCCGATATCCGAGTTTTGATAAAGAATTCCAATCCGATCCGAAGAATTCTTTAATAAAATGAATTTCTTATTCAAGTTGAAATATTTAACCATATAAATATATAAAAGCAAGAAATTTAGATACATGTCAAGAAGTTGACAATGTCCAATTGAAGTATCAAACGAATGATGCAGCGACAATCGCGATAATGCTTTGATAAATGCATGGATAATTAATTCTTGCGATAATGCATGGATAATTAATTCATTTTATTTCGGATATCGGAGTCCGATCCAACTACGAAACAACTTTATCAGTCCGATCCGAAATGAATATTTTGGTTCCGAAATCCGAACGAATCGGATCGGTTTCGGATCGGATTTGCACACCTCTAGTATGCATGAATGTAGGTCTATTCAGGTTCATTTTGCTCATCTAAAATGCTAAGAATAATGAATATTAATTAATTATTAAACATTTAGAAATAAAAATCAACACTAAACTTTTTTCTCTAAAATCCAAGTTTAGGAAGCGCTCATTATTTATGGCGGGGGGTGGCACCGAAGAGAAAAGGGTCGGGCAAACAAAAGTTTGAGTGAGTACAAGGTTGGGTGAACGAAAAACAAAACAACTCAAGGGTTGGGTAATGAACATTTATTGTCATTTCCAAAGCATGACTCGCTCAAATAATGGAGACTAAACGGCAATGTCAACAGTCATATGTCAATACTATATGTAAATCAATCAGAGTCACTATCTTGATCATTTTCCAATTTGTCAGGAGGCAAATGGTGTCTCCAAAGAAAGTACATGTGCAGACAACATGAAACTTTAGATTGCAGAAAATTGCACAAGCACTTATCAAACTCATGTCATAGAAGTGGTAAAGGACATATGTGACCTACTGGATCTAACTTTCGAACACACTGAGTTCAAATTCGAAAAGTTCCCGCTTCGTAGACCCGCAGTTTTCTCACAAACTGCTATTTTATCTTCACTAATTTCACGGCAAATGTTTTCATTGTTTAACGACACGGATGGATGAAGACACACGATTACATAACTCAAAATGACTATTCCTATGAACCAGTCTCTACATTTAACAAAAGACCGTTTTGCGAGAATCATTTTGAGTTATGTAATTTTAAGCGCGTTGGACGTATAAACAACATATCTTGTCCACAACTTTGGGAAGGTGCCGACATCGCTTTCTAAAATCCTTAGTTCTGGTTCTATCTCTATAAAATCACAAGGACGTTAATGTCAAGTCTTTGGGCTATGTCTTTGGGCTAAGAAATAATTCCTTACATGCGATCAAAATGTTTTACACCACAATGTTAAACTGTAATCTTATATGCAATGGGTCAGCATTCAAATTTTCATCACAGTTTCTGAGACGTAATTCAAGAGGTAACTAATTATCATTGTATTTGAACTATTATATCAGTTGGTGTTATTCTGCGCGATAAGCGAATATTATTGGGAAACGGGCTTCCCTATACGTCCAAATCACCAAATAAACAGCTCATGCACACATTTCTCCACTTTGAGCAGATTTTATACTTTTACACTAATCTTTGTCTTTGATGTGAACATTTTTTCTTCTAGTTTTTAAGGTTATTTAAGATTGATCCTGTCGTAAGTCTTCTATACAAGCAACCCATCGACAATATTTCATTTTAGCGTTGTCTTTGCTGTTACGTTGGCTTCGTGTTACTTTTGTTTTAAATACCTTGATCGCGTTAAAAGAGTTTATTTTTCAGATAAATGACATAGCCAAAAGACTTCGCATTAACGTTCTAGGGATATCGCTAGAACTGAGGATTTAAAAGCGTTATCTGTACCTTCTCAAAGTTGTAGACAAGATATGTTGTTTACTTCCAATACGAATAAGATTAGCTACATAACTCAAAATGATTCGAGCAAAACGATCTTTTGTTAAAAGGAAGACTGGTTAATAGAAATTGGTTCTTTTGAGTGACATAATCGTTTGTCGTCATCGATCCGTGTCGTTGAACAATGAAAATAGTTGTCGTGAAATTAGTGAAGATAAAATAGCATCGGGCTTGTAAATAGCTGAGGCCTTAAGCTACGGATACACGGGCAATATTTTTCTGGCGATGGCAATGCAATGGTAAAATCGTTGCATTGCCGTCGCGAGAAAGAAATTGCTTGTGTATCATGCTCTGCGATGGCAACGCAGAAATTTCAAATCATTTGATTTTCGGCAATGATTGCCGAAAATTGGGAGGTGTGGTCAAGGAAGGTCAAGGTTGGTGAATGACACGTTTCTTGACCAGCCAATGAAAAGCGTTATGAAGACATATATTGCAGGTGAAATATTGCAGGTGTAGCCACCTTGTGCGACGGCAACGCAATGCTGTTATTACCCATTGCGTAACCATCGCAGCAAAAATATTGCTCGTGTATCCGAAGCTTTTAATAGCTCAATGGTTAGAGTGTCTGTCCGGTTATCAGAAGGTTGCGTGGCTCAATTCCTGTTAGGGCTCAGAACGTTTCAGAGTATAAGGCTTGATAATAAATATATAGATATACAGCTATTTCAATTAAGGTTGTCCCCCGAGCAAAGCGGAAAAGTCGAATACGAACGCGAAAGGCTGCTGGGAATCGCAAATAAATGAATGAATTTATTAGATCTTAGAAATATATTAGGCTAGGCTATTACAAAAAAATGAGATTAAATTAAATTAAAGGCTATTACAGTAGATGGCAACGCTGTCATCTCTTTTCACTGTAAATTTTGCTGACTTGTTGTTTTAAACACAGGTTTTGGAATTCGAAAATTACTATTGTCAGCAAGACAATCTTATCAATTGATTTTATTCAATATCGTTGCAAAGTTTCTCTCAAGTTGGTTCAGTGAAGCGTTTTAATCGTCGAGGTAAGTTAGAAGTTCTGATGGTTTTCAAATAACAGTAACTTAAAACAATTCCTAGTATTACATAACGATTTTTAGCCCGGTCATCCGGGCTGAAATTTTCACCTCGGGTAGCTTCAACCGGGTTGAAACTTATCCCGGGCTGAAATTTCTGTCATGCATAATCGTTTGCTGTGTTTTAATAGCCCAGGAAACCGCGACTAAACTAAGCCCGAGCTGAAAACTCTCCATGTAATCAGCCCCTTATTCGTGTGGGCATTTATATTGCTGGATAAGGAACTGTG
>CACRXK020003278.1:17269-30004 GCA_902702795.2 Paramuricea clavata | reverse complement strand
GTGCAAAAAACAACAACAGTCGAAGGAGAAGCTTTACTTGTTGGCATTGGCAGATTGCATTTATTTTCCGCACCGGGGGGGGGGGGTGGAGGTTGAGGACATCTGGTTGGAACTATTTCGGCACCCTTATTAGCGAAACAGATAAACAAGTGTGTCCACGACTCTTTGGGCTTAAACTTGGGATATGGTGCGTACTTGAAACGGTTTGTGCTACCTTTCTGTGCCTGAGTTTGAAAGTATGGAAACAACTTCGTTATCTCTGATAAATTTTGGCCGCTGCTGGTACCTTGACTTGAACTTGGTTCTGTTGAAGTGGCAGAAGTATTTATACGAACACCTGAAACCGAGTCCCTCACAACAACAGTCGAAGGAGAAGCTTTACTTGTTGGCATTGGCAGATTGCATTTATTTTCCGCACAGGGGGGGGGAGTTGAGGACATCTTTTTACAAGCTAATATTTAACCCCTTGGAATTCAGTTTGTATATCCCCTCCCTGGAATTTCTTAGGAATTCATTGCCAGATACCCCTGGAAAATGGCTTTAATCGCAGACCATCCCCTGGATTTTGATCTCTAATCACCTCACCCCCAGGATTTCTTCTTTTTCACCCCTTCCCCTGTATTTTCCAAGGCCATTTTTACACCCCTCCCCTGGCTTTTCCATTGTCCTCAACCCCCTCCCCACCTGTGCGGAAAATAAATGCAATCTGCCATTATATCCTGACTGGATCTTGGTGAATTCTGTAAAATTCCGACTGCTTCAGTTATCATGTTAAGCGCACCATGAAGCTTATCATCTTTGGTATCAAGACTCGCGATAAGATTATGTTATTTTCGTATAATTTAGTCAAGAATACCGTATTTAACAAATCTTTATTATAGTATATAAACACCGTATTTAAAAACATCTAAATAAAACGCTTTCTTTCTTGAAGGTCAGCGGTTGCATAGAAGACGCTTTATAACAATTATATGAAGTACCACAGTGTATTATGATCGACAGGTGTGCAAATCGCGATCGTGAACGAGTGTGCATGTGTTCAAGTGTGCTCGTGATCGTCAAGTGTGCATGTGTGATCGACGAGTGTGCAACGTTGGTACGCAGCTATGCACACCTATCAAACAGGTTTGCACACCTATCGAACAAGTTTGCACACCTATCGAACAGGTTTGCACACCTATCGAACAGGTTTGCACACCTATCGAACAAGTTTGAACACCTATCGAACAGTTATTTTTTATAGGGAAACTGCTTTATAAACATGCGAACATAATGTTAACATTGATGGTTATAGTTTTATTCATAAACCTCGCTCTGACAGAGCAGGGGGTGGCGTTGGGCTATATGTAGCAGGTGATACTCAATTTATAATTCCTCAGACCTAGAATGTAATCAGTCAATTCGTACTGAATCACTTTTTATTGAAATTCCGAAACCCCATGGGAAGAATATAATCGTTGGTATTGTACAGGGTGTCCCCCAAAAAAGTGACACTATAGAAATTATCTCATTGTTCTTAAGCCGCTCTTAAACGTGCGTGATTACACGCCTGGGAATTTAATGAACTTGTATTTACATTTAAGCATTTTAAAACGTTTTCGCTTTGTCCAAATATTTTAACGCCCGAGTCAAGCAAAACGATTACACTAATAAACGGATTGCTTTTTTATTTTAAATTCCAGAAGCAGAAGTTTATGCACCTGCGGGATCAACTTAGTGCTAGGGCATTCAAATTATAACAATAGGATAATTTCTAGATATTTAAAATCCGTTTTCAGTTTTGAACTGTTCATGACATGTTCTTCCAAATTCTGCGACAAAACTATTAAGATATTGAAAGTAAATTTTAACTGGAGGTTTCGTGACGTCATTTTCCCGCCAAAACCCGTTAAATCTCAAAAATAAAAAACATACGATTGTTCGGAATGGAAAGTTATATTGATGTAGCAAGTTTCATGTCCATCCGAAATATATTGAAAAAGTTTATATCAGATGGCCGATTTGTGAGAACAGCTGACCCGGCGTGTTTTGCCCTTAATAACACATCCTACTAGAATTACTTCACATTCGGCAACCCTAATTGATAATATTTTTACTAATAATCTTGACAACTACGCTCTAAGCGGTCTTCTGTTTACTGATATATCTGACCACTTACCCATTTTTAGTATCTTCTCTGAGCAGCAAGATAGGTGGAATGTCAACTCATAGTTTGTAGTTCGTGATAAGAAGCAAATAAATGTGATCAATTTTCTCGATCAATTACGTAATACTAATTGGGAGAATCTCGATGAATATAACAATCCGATAAATGCCTACGGATCATTTCTCCACAAATATACATCCTTATTCAACGAATTTTTCCCTCTTAAACACATCAAAGCATCAAAACATTGTTTAACAAAACCTTGGATTTCCAAATGCTTACTTAAATCTGTTAGGAAAAAGAAGAGACTTTACCGAAAATTTCTGAAGTTTCCCACCTCACAAAACGAAAGAAATTACAAACAATATAGAAATAAGTTGAGTTCTCTGTTACGCACAGCAAAACGCCTTCATTATGAAGAAAAATTGAACTTAGCGAAAACAAATGTTAAGAAAACTTGGCAAGTTTTAAACGAGATATTACAAAGGAGAGGGAACAAAGCGAATAAACTACCCTCTAAATTTTTACTAATAATAGAAATATTTCTGACCCAATGGAAATAGCTAATCAATTTTGTAATTATTTTTCTAATATTTGCTTAAATTTAGCGAAAAATATTCCTGTATCCCAATATACTCACCATTCTTATCTTAACGGTAATTTTATCAATTCTATTTTTTTGCAACCAGTCTCAGAATTGGAGCTAAACGAAATTATTAAATCATTCCGTCCTAAAACCGCGGTTGGCTGGGACAAAATCCCAATGTGGGCCGTTAAGGTTTCATTTGAATATATTTGCAAACCTTTAACTCATGTTGTAAATTTGTCAATTGAATCCGGCATAGTTCCCGACCAGATGAAAATCGCTAGAGTTGTACCCATATATAAATCTGGACCAAACAATCTATTCTCCAATTATCGACCTATATCGGTTTTGCCAATATTTTTCAAATTACTAGAAAGGACTGTGTGTAACCGCATTATGGATTTCATAAACAAAAATGAGGTTCTGTTCAATAACCAGTATGGCTTTAGAAAAAACCATTCGATAGCTTTAGAACTTCTGCATCTGGTTGCCAGTATAACCTCTTCTAGTGATCAAAAGAAATTCACTGTTGGTATTTTCATCGACCTTTCAAAGGCATTCGACACTGTAAATCACAAGATACTGCTCGAAAAATTGCAGCATTATGGTATCCGTGGTTTAGCACTCGATTGGATAAGAAATTATCTTAGTGATAGATACCAATTTGTTGAATACAATGGTATTCAATCATCTTCTAATGTAATTAAATGCGGTGTTCCCCAAGGATCAATTCTTGGTCCACTTTTCTTCTTGTTGTATATAAATGATATTTGCAATGACTCCAGTATTCTTAATTTTATCCTATTTGCTGACGATACTAATCTATTTCTTTCTCACAATGATCTTTCGTTTATGATGAATACAATTAATAGTGAATTGCTCAAGCTGTCCGAGTGGTTGAAAGGCAATAAACTTTCAATTAATATTCAAAAATCTAGTTATATGATTTTCAAAACTAGGCAAAAGAGATATATACCTGAGTTTAGTATAAAAATTAATAATACAAAAATCAAACGGGTTAATGAGGTTGTTTTCCTCGGAGTTGTTCTCGATGAAAATTTATCTTGGAAACCTCATATTTCACATATCTCACGTAAAATTTCTAAATCAATTGGAATAATTTACAAATCGAGTTTTTTGCTCCCCAAATCTTGTTTAAGAACTTTGTACTTTTCATTAATCTATCCGTACTTGCATTATTGTATTTTGATATGGGGTTCAACTTATCAGTCCAACCTCGAACGCATCGTATTGCTTCAAAAACGTGTAATCAGAATAATTAATAAGAAGGAATATGATGCTCATACTTCTCCTCTATTTAAAGAGTGTGATTCTCAAACTGAATGATATTTATCTATTCTGCTTGGGAAAATTTATGTATCTTGCTTCTAAAAATTCTCTTCCTCCTAGCTTTAAGAATTTGTTTTTGGTAAATAGCGAGGTACATAGCTATAATACCAGAAGTTCGAACCTAATTAGTATACCATTTTGTAGAACAAAATTACGACAATTTTCTGTCTACTATCAAGGTCCAGTATTTTTTAACTCCTTGGACCAGAATTTACGGAACGCCATGCCTGTCTATTCTTTCCAATCGAATCTTAAAAAGCATTTAATTTTCGATAATTTGTCCGATGATTGTAACTAAATAGTATCTAATTTACACCTAGGTGTGTGGATCTAAGTATCTTCGTTTTGATGTTATGTGTGTGTCCTTGTATTATATTAGTTTCCTTATTATATGTGTGTTCACTATTCTACCTCATATATATTTAGATAACTTATTCTTTAATATTTGACATGAGGTAGTCTAGATATTAATAAGCATTGGCTTCTAGTTGGACTACCTCGTCACAATTTTTTCATTTCTTGTCTCTTCTATCTTATTACTTTTGTAAATTCTTGTATCAACCAATTGTGGCAAATTAATAAATTCAAATTCAAATTCAATGGTTATGCCGAAGGGACAGTATATGGTTATGCAGAAGGGCCAGTCAACGCCATAACCAACCATGTTGAAAGGTTATGCCGAAGACAGACAAGGGCATAACCATCCATACTAAATGGTTATGCAAAAGGGACAGTCAACGGTTATGCTGAAGACAGTCCACGGCATAAGCATCCATGCTGAAAGGTTATGCCGAAGAGAGAGTCAGCGGATAAACCATCCAAGTTGAATGGTTATCCCGAAGCGACATTCAACGCCATAACTATCCAACTTGAAAGGTTATGCTGAAGACAGTCAACGGCATAACCATGCAAGTTGAATTGTTATGCCGAAGACAGTCAACGGCATAACCATCCAAGTTAAATGGTTATGCAAAAGGGACAGTCAACGGCATAACCATCCAATGGTTATGCCGAAGACAATCAACAGTATGACAATGCAAGTTAAATGTATACGCCGAACATATTCAACTTCATAAACATCCTAAGTTAAATGTTTATGCCGAACATATTCAACGACATCAACATCTATGTTGAATGTTTCGCCGAAGACATTCAACGGCATAACCATCCAATGGTTATGCCCAAGACAGTCAACAGCATAACCATCCAACTTGAAAGGTTATGCCGAAGACAGCCAACGGCATAACCATCCAAATTAAATGGTTATGCAGAAGGGACAGCCCAGGGCATAACCATCCAATGGTTATGCTAGAGACATTCAACTGTATAACTATCCAATTTGAAAGGTTATGCCGCGGACAGTCAACGGCATAACCATCCAAGTTGAATGGTTATGCAGAAGGCACAGTCAACGGCACAGCCATCCAATGGTTATGCCGAAGACAACTCAACGGCATAAGCATCCAAGTTGAAATGTTATGGCGAAAACAGTGAACGACATGCATAACCATCCCAGTTGAATGGTTATGGCGAAGGGACAGTCAACGGATAACCATTCTATGGTTATACCAAAGGCATTCAACGGCATAACAATCAAAGTTTATGTTTATGCCGAACATATTCAACTTCATAAACATCCTAAGTTAAATGTTTTTGCCGAACATACTCAACGGCATAAACATCTAAGTTGAATGTTTTGCCCCAGGCATTCAACGGCATAACCATCCAACTTGAAAGGTTATGCCGAAGACAGTCAACGGCATAAACATGCAAGTTAAATTGTTATGCCGAAAAGACAGTCAACGGCATGACCATCCAATGGTTATGCCGAAGACATTCAACGGTATAACAATCCAAGTTAAATGTTTACGCCGAACATATTCAACTTCATAAATATCCTAAGTTAAATGTTTATGCCGAACATATTCAACAGCATAAACATCCAAGTTGAATGTTTATGCCCAAGACATTGAACGTCATAACCATCCAATGGTTATGCGAAAAACTGTCAACGGCATAACCATCCAAGTTGAATGGTTATGCCGAAGAGACAGTCAATGGCATACCTTAAGTTGAAAGTTTATGCGGAAGACAGTCAACGGCATAACCATCCAAGTTGAATGGCCATACCGAAGAGACAGTCAACGGAATAACCATCCAATGGTTATGCCGAAGACATTCAACGGTATAAGAATCCAAGTTAAATGTTTACGCCGAACATATTCAACTTCGTAAACTTCCTAAGTTAAATATTTATGCCGAACATATTCAAAGTCATAAACATATATGTTGAATGTTTATGCCGAAGGCATTCAACGGCATAACCATCCAAGTTGAAAGGTTATCCGGAAGACAGTCAACGGCATAACCATCCAAGTTAAATGGTTATGCAGAAGGGACAGCCAAGGACATAACCATCCAATGGTTATGCTAAAGACATTCATCTGTATAACTATCCAGCAAGTTGAAAGGTTATGCCGAAGACAGTCAACGACATAACCATCCAAGTTGAATGGTTATGCAGAAGGCACAGTCAACGGCACAGCCATCCAATGGTTATGCCGAAGACAACTCAACGGCATAATCATTCAAGTTGAAATGTTATGGCGAAGACAGTGAACGAAGAACCATCCAAGTTGAATGGTTATGGCGAAGGGACAGTCAACGGATAACCATCCTATGGTTATACCGAAGGCATTCAACGGCATAACAATCAAAGTTTATGTTTATGCCGAACATATTCAACTTCATAAACATCTTAAGTTAAATGTTTTTGCCGAACATACTCAACGACATAAACATGTATATGCTAAATGTTTTGCCCAAGGCATTCAACGGCATAACCATCCAACTTGAAAGGTTATGCCGAACACAGCCAAGGCCTTAACCATGCAAGTTAAATTGTTGTGCCGAGGAGACAGTCAACGGCATAACCATCCAATGGTTATGCTGAAGACAATAAACGGTATGACAATGCAAGTTAAATGTTTACACCGAACATATTCAACTTCATAAACATTCTAAGTTAAATGTTTATGCCGAACATATTCAACGGCATAAACATCTATGTTGAATGTTTATGCTGAAGACATTGATCCCGTCATAACCATCCGAAGGTTATGCGAAAAACTGTCAATGGCATAACCATCCAAGTTGAATGGTTATGCCGAACGAACAGTCAATAGCATAACCATCCAAGTTGAATGGTCATACCGAATTGAATGTTTATGCCCAAGACAGTCAACGGCATAACCATCCAAGTTGATTGGTTATGCAGAAGGGACAGTCAACGGCATAACCATCCAATGGTTGTGCCGAAGACTTTCAACGCCATAACAATCTAGCCCAAGCTAAATGTTCAACTACATATTCAACTGCATAAACATCCTAAGTTAAATGTTTATGGCGAACATATTCAACGGCATAAACATCTAAATTAAACGTTTATTCCGAAGACAGTCAACGGCATAACCATCCAAGTTAAATTGTTATCAGGGACAGTCAACGGCATAACCATCCAATGGTTATGCTGAAGGCATTCAACGGCATAACCATCCAAGTTGAACGGTTACGCCGAAGGGAGAGTACAGTTAACGGCATAATCATCCAATGGTTTTACCGAAAACATTCAACGGCTTAAGAATCTATGTTAAATGTTAATGCCGGAACATTTTGAACTTCATAAACATCTCCAGTTAAATTATGCTTGTGATGTTACTCTGAATGCATATCCACACCGGGCATGCGTGAAAAATATGCCTGACCACGGTGGTGGTGGTGGGGATAACCCACCGTGTTCAGGCATATTTTTTCTAGCTTGCCCGGTGTAGATATACACTCAGAGTAACATCACAAGCATCATGTTCGCCTGAGTAAATTAAACCAACAGGCAGGAAGAAATCTAAGTTGAATGTTTATGTCGAAGACATTCAGCGGCATAACCATCCAATGGTTTGCCCAAGACAGTCACCGTCATAACCATCCAGTGGTTATGCCGAAGACATAGTCAACGGCATAACAATCTAAGTTATATGTTGATGCCGAACATATTCAACTTCATAAACATCCTAAGTTAAATGTTTATGCCGACTACATATTCAACGGCATAAACATCTAAGTTGAATGTTTATGCCGAAGACATTCAAAGGCATAACCATCCAAATTGAATGGTTATGCCGAAGAGACAGTCAACGGTATAACAATCCAAGTTAAATTTTACGCCGAACATATTCAACTACATAAACATCCTAAGTTAGGTGTTTATGCCGAACATATTCAACGGCATAAACATCTATGTTGAATGTTTATGCCGAAGGCATTCAACGGCATAACCATCCAATGGTTATGCCCAAGACAGTCAACGGCATAACCATCCAACTTGAAAGGTTATGCCGAAGACATTCAACGGCAAAACCATCCGAGTTAAATGGTTTTGCAGAAGGGACAGTCAACGGAATAACCATCCAATGATCGCACCTTGTATCTTAAAATTGTACTTGGAACAGCCGAACAAATTGGTAAATTTTGTTTCCCGGTGTGTTGGGCATCATTATTCACAGGAATAGTACACAGCGGCGTTTAAACTGGCTATGAAATACCCTGAATATACTTCGTCGAGTTCTCTACCGCCATATGACCTGTTGTTTAATGTGGCACGCGTCTTTGAAAGGGCTTTACTTGACTTTAATCGACGTGTAATTAAGGTATAACATAGTTAAGCCAACATTTCTTTGTAGTGCAAGCTACATTTCATATGGCTTTAATGTGTGAATATTTTTCATTTTGTAAAAAATTAAGCGCACTATGTTGTTGGAGAAAATATTGAGTGCATCATAATAACGCTCAGATCTTGTATACAGATATTCGTATTTTAGGGAAAGTACGTTTATTTTGCCTAGGGAGGGGGACGAAGATGTTAAGGGCAGCGAAATATTTTCTGGCATTAAAGGGGGGGGGGGCTCTGAAAGGTCTTGACATACTGAAGAGGGGGGAGGGGCTCTAAACTTTTCAACGTTTTGGTGCAGCAGGGGCCTGGAGTGTTCACTCCCACCATATTTAATAGAATGATGGTTTGGAAACTCTTTAGCAATATAACTCATTACCTATGTACAATAACATTCATAGATCTGGTCTTTTACCGTCATGTGCGTATTGTATTTTTGCCCGACTTACCAACAGCAATGTTTTAGGAAAGTTACCTATCCATGACTCAAACAATAGGGTAAATTGAAAATTGCTATTGGTGGACATGGCAAAAATATAATACAGATGTGATGGTGAAAGAATATATTTATGAATAAACGTTGACTAACATAGATAATGAGTTATATTGCTATTCCAATGATCTACAAACTATCTATTCTGTATTAACATGACATGGGGGCCTGGGGGGAAAATCCGCCATATTGTTACTAAAAATAGAACAAAATGGCGGATTTTTAGAAATTTAAGTCATTATATCTTCGCAAGGAGTGGTTGTCAGGGACGTATCGACTGGGGGTTTTGGGAGGAGGGTGTAAAACTCCCCCTACTGTGAAATTCAGACTAAAATCATGTAAAATTCAAGTCAAAACTTTGACATTTTCATGTAAAATTTGCGTAATAAAGTAATTATTTTTGTGAAATGATAACCATTTTTGTAAAATACAGTCAATTTACATGCAATTTGTTTGGGAATTTGCTTTAGAAAACGCCAGAAATTCAGTCCTAGAGCTTCAAAAATGTAAAAATTTTCTGACCCCCTTTTCTCCCAAAACTTAGACGTCAGATGCTTCGCTACGACCCTGATGGTTGTATTCGAAACTGATTTCAGTTTTAAGATATCCTTAGTCTGCTCTTGTAAATGGATACATGAAATCACCTATAGCTTATTTTAAATTTTTTGGCGCCAGGTTTGTGAAGTAAAAATTTTCTGTGAGTTGTCGACGCAGCAAATCCGGTATAATATAAATTAATTAAAGGGACACTTGCAAAGAAAGCTGATAAGATTTAAGAATTATTAAATAACCTTCTCAAATTCATTAATAATTCATGAGTAATTCAGCCAACGATAATCACCTATTTGATCACAAGATGCCATTTGGATACTTGATGAAAGTCACTAGTGTTTTCATCAAATATCTTAATTACGCATGCAAAATTACTTGAATAGAATTCCTAATTACGTTATGCTTGGTTAAGAATTCTATTCAAATCAGCAAACGAAAACATTCTGTTACGTCTCGATTCATTTGAGAAGCCATATAAACAACGAGAGTGAGTGTCTCACCGGGATATCCAAACACTCGAAAACAATGTATGAAAACACTCGCGTTTCGCGCTCGTGTTCTCATACATTGTTTTCTCGTGTTTGGATATCCCGGTGAAACACTCACTCTCGTTGTTCATATATTACTTCAAAAACTCATTAATAATTCATGAGGAAAAAACAAAGCGAAATCATAAGCGTGGCGTGTCTTTATATGTGATAAAACATTCTTCAAATTTCAACTTGTATTTTCTCAGCTAATACAAAGTTATTTTGGAAAATTATGTCGCCAATGCAGTGATCTAACTGAGACGTTTATGAAGTTGTTTAATAAACTCGTAGTTCGTGTTTTATCACATATAAAACACTCCGCTACGCGTCGTGTTTTATATGTGATAAAACACTTCTACTCGTTTATTAAACATTACATAGCACCATATAAAAGCTGTGGCAGTCGTAGAAGATTTTATTTCATAATGCAACTTAGGAAAGGATTTAATGGAAATAAACAAGTGAGGAAAGACTGAATTTGTGTACTTTCCAAAGTGGTTTTGAATTGTATTAATATTCGCATCATAATTAATAGTATGAAAACAAACATGATTTGGAAGTTGGACAAAAGGTATTGTAAGTTCTATGTTTTTGTTCACCTCTATGTCCTTTAAGGAAATTTATGCACTTTCACAGTGAGTGAACATTTTGTTCGGTATGATGAAGCAATTGCCCAATGGAAATCTCAGATTTCAACAGTAAGATTTTCATATTGATCAACAAATTGTGTACTTTCAGGTACATTTCAAGTTTTTAACATCAATTAAAGTTTGGTTAGGAAACTACTTGAAGTTGACCAATCTTCCTAGCAATGTGTATTTTCTATTAACTATGATTGCATTTAGTTGTGCTTTATATAATATAATCACTGGCAGACACTTTATGAAATATTGGGGGCCAGGCCGGGAGGAATAAATGTCCATCTTTTGTTTATTCCTTGAGAAGACCGAGTATGCAAGGTCTGCCAGTCAGGAGAAGTTTAAACAGAACATCACCTCCTAACTCCCTGTGGATTCTTATGGGCCCATAGTAGTTTTCATGAAAACTTTTTTAAATTACTTGAAATGTGATCTCGTCAATGATGCAGATCTAAATTAACACAGTTTACCAGTTGAGATAGTAAAATCAACTGATAATGAAACCGTGATAAAATTATCGAAATTCATCTCTTTATGTTTTGAGAAGAGATCTAAATGCTTTGAAGCTATGAATGCTGGCAGTGAATAGGCTGTTTAACTAAAACCCAAACTTCTTCAATTATATACTGTAAACAGGGTACTCGTATGTAAACTAAGTCTTCCTTTATACCAATAAGTTCATTTTCTATTCCTTGTGTTGCTCGGCGCTGGCGGTATGACATACTGCCGCAGGGCATTTTGCGTAAGCAATACTTGTATGTAACATCATGCTAATAAAGTAATTTGTTCTTGTTACTACTTCCTATAGAAATAAAAATTGGGAATTGAAATTGAGGGAGGGGAACGATACAGATAGCAAGTTTTGGAACCAGGGCAGTGGTATGATACAAAGCCAACAAAGGGGGGAAGACCCTGCAAATGAGGCTACTATACATTCCGCTATCAAAGTTCTTTCGTAAATTACTTTGGGTGCACCAGTGTCTGTCCCTGAACAAAATGGCTCCTTATTGGTGCAGTTACTTTCTTTCTTTCTATTCTTTTTCTTTCCTTTTCCTTCTTTTCTTTCTTTCCTTTTCCTTCTTTTCTTTCTTTCCTTTTCCTTCTTTTCTTTCTTTCCCCCCTCTTTCTTCCCGCTCTTTTTCCTTTCTGCCAGAATAAAAAATTTTCTGGGACCAATGGTCCCGTGGTCCGCTAGCTATATTTTCCACCCCTGGCTTTTGCATTCATTTTTGACAGACACGCAAAGACATTTGCAACATATGCCAGGAGATACCTTGGGTTGGGGCGACGTTCTCTAAGGTTCGAGCACATTACCCTGATCCAGGAAATCCCGGCTACTACATGAACGTGTTCAAGACTCCAACTACGCTGAATGACGGACAACAACAACCTGTTGATAATTTCGCCCCTAGAGCCAATCTAAATTATTTTTTAAGACGGTGCCATTTCATCTGGCGCTAGTGAGGTGAAAGAAGCAGCAGGTCAGTATTTTTGTTGAGGAGAAGCACATGCTTGAGTATATCAGACATCTTGAGGAACTTCAAATTGTATCTACGATAAGACAGAATTCCGGATTGTATTTCTTCGATTCCGAATTCTGGGGGGAGGGGGTGGCACTGGAAATTTTAAAAACTTGGAGGGGGGCATCGAATATTTACCAATAACCTCAACAGGGGCGCTGTAAAAATATGAGTTTTTTCAAGACATCTTCATCCCC
>CACRXK020003278.1:0-17249 GCA_902702795.2 Paramuricea clavata | reverse complement strand
CCCCTCGTCGTAATAAATGTACTTTCCCTTATTCAAAATCTACCCTTTATCACCAGTTTTTTTATTCTTTTTATGTTTAAGTATACATAATCCTTGACTTGATAACACGATGATCTATAGTTTCTCCATGGATAAAAGTAGTTAAAAAAAGGTCAAGTACGAATGTAAAGAAGGTCCATTTGCACTTGTGTATCTCACTTCGAAAAAGATATACATATAAGGGACCGGTCATAAAGTATGTGTACTGGGGGGGGGCACACCCCCAAAAGTTTCGGAAAATATTTAATACCCCTCTCAAAGGAGATGAAATGTTTCGTACCCAACCAATCACCCTCTCTCCAAAAACATAAAATTCTAAGAACATAACTGTTTTGCAAATTATTGCAATCCATTGTCTGTATTGAAATATTAAGCGTAGTCAATAAATAGAGAGTGTTGAACATGATAACTCACGAGGGAGCGCAGCAAACAAGTGAGATATCATGTAATTCAACACAAGAAATAAATCTGATATTTCCAAGCACCCATCTATTTTTCTGTTTATTATATTATTAATGACAGTCTTTGAAAAGCGATAATTTTACTGAAAAGCGATAATTTTCACATGATTGTGAGATTATCATAAATAATCTCCCAAATGAGATTATCACTTTTATCAGTGCTCGCCATCTCTATAAAGCACTATACTTTATATAATAATACTATGTATATGCCCTTGTGAAAATTTGGGTCGGATCTAGAAAAAAGGAAAAACATTACTCAAAATCTTAATACCAATTTTTATACAAAAACGCTCAAAACATGGTACCAATTCATTAGTGTTTATGTCACAAAAGTTTTTTTTGACATTTGAGTAGAGGACAAAAAGTTAGTTAATAGGTTCTTTAACATTTTTCGGTTTTCTCTTTTCATTCTCGAGATATGCGACTCTAAACCTTGAAAAATTGGCTTTTAGCGAAAAATTGTCGCGCCCGAGAAAAAATAGGTACGCTAGACGTACATGTATCTGCGCAAAGGAATTCGATGGTTGCAATGAAAAAAATTTCATTCACAATAATTGAGTAAACATTTAAATTTCGAAGTGACTATACTGCCAGCAGCCAGCTATTTAGTAAACTGCCGGCTATATAGTGACTAAGAAAAAATGCTAAGTCAAACAAAACACAACCCGACCCAGACAGTGTTTCACTTTTCGCACACAGTGCCTATACCATATACTGTAACGGCAAGCTCGGTGAAAGCTAGCGCAAACAAAAGTTTTATATATTTAACTATAGTCACTACATAGCCGGCAGTTTACTAAATACCCAGCTGCCGGCTGTATATAGTCACTTTGTTTGTATTTGTATTATTCATATTGCTTATGTATTATTCATATTTTGTTAAAAGTATAATCTAAATACACGACAGTGGCGACTAGGCTTTTCTCGATTGTGCTAGTAAAAGTAGCATAATATGCTACTAGCAGTTCTGGTTTAATGTCTAAATTATGCTCGAATTATGCCAGTTTTAAAAAATTATGCTTGTTTTTTATTATATTATGCTATTCAAAAATATGCTACAAAAGTGGAAAAATCAACGTATTTTGTTATAAAAAGTAAATTTTGTAACTTTTAATAGTCTTTTCTCCTGAACTCAACATAATAGTCTATTCATATGGCTCTATCATCGTCCACAAAATCTGTTGTCCAGATTTGGAAATTGGAAATTGATTTGGAAATTGATTTACTCGATCTCGTAAACAAATTTTCTTCACGTCAGAAGCTCCCCGGCTCTTGTATTTATTCTTGTTTGAATCTGACCACCGCTCTCGAGCAATTTTTGCAGGTGGTGGCCTGCTTGCACTATTATTATCACTATTTTCCTGTTGCCTTCCTTGTGCAACCTGTAAGTTTATATTTTCCTGAGAGGCTGACGCCATCTTGGATATTGAGTAATGGGGAAATGTGGAGTGTGGACTGGGTCTCATATTAAGGTGATTACCTTACTAACTACAGTAGTCAGCGTAGTGTTGTTTAACAATCACTTCCTGCAAGTGTTTGGACAAAATTCTAAAGAACAAGTATAAAGAAAACTAAAAAAATTTTCACATCTTTAGCATTTTGCTCTGAAACTTAGACATGTCTGGCAATTGTCTGCAGATTATGCTAGCAGTGCTTTTTTCTAAAAAAATGCAAAATTATGCTTGTTTACCCAAATTATAACAACATAAAACGCTCACTGAGTTTCCAGCGATATACATACCCTTTTCTAGATATATACCTAATAATAATAAACGAACGAACGAAAGTATTCCTTCCACTCGTGAGCTCATTTACCATTGTCACATATAGTAAATGTCCAGGCCTTGTGACCCTGGATGGGCACTTAAAAGGAAAGAATACACACACACAAGGGTTTATTTATTCAACCATTACAAGAGAACAATTGAACAACTGCGCATGAACGAACGTTCAAAGTGAATGCCTCTTGTTAGCCACTTGCAAAATTATTATTAGCATAACAATATGTCTCACACAACTCATTTCTATTTACTATATGTGACAATGGTAAATGAGCTCACGAGTGGAAGGAATACTTTCGTTCGTTCGTTTATTATTATTAGGTATATATCTAGAAAAGGGTATGTATATCGCTGGAAACTCAGTGAGCGTTTTATGTTGTTATTTTATTTCCTGAGTACGGATCTTCGACCAATTTCATATTGTTTACCCAAATTATGCTAAAAAATATGCTAGCACAATCGAGAAAAGCCTAGTGGCGACGAATTTGGGATTGTTATAAGTCCAGAAATGACGACGATTGGAAAAATTGATGTTTTTGATGAAACACAAGAAAGCTGGGAGACGTATGTCGAACGAGTACAACATTTTTTCGCTGCAAACGATGTCGACAACAATCATCAAGTGCCAACTCTGCTGAGTTTAATTGAAACAAAACGTATTCATTATTAAAGGATTTAGTTTTGCCAGAAAAGCCTGCAGACAAGAACTTTGATGAAATAGTAAGTACATTACAGAAGCATTTAAATCCTAAACCACTAGAAATAGCCGAACGGTTTCGTTTTTATAAGAGAAATCAGCAAGAAGGGGAGAGCATTTTAAGTTATATAGCTGAGTTAAAGAAATTAACCACACGTTGCAATTTTGGAAGTAACTTGGAAGAAACCTTGCGCGACAGATTGGTGTGTGGATTAAGTAATCAGCAAATTCAGAAACGTCTCCTTGCAGAGTCAAAATTAAAATTCTCCAAAGCTGTTGACATAGCAGTTGCTATGGAAACAGCCACTCGAGATGCTACAGAGATCCACAGAAAGGGTAGAGAAGAAAAACCTCTTGGTCTTGACAAACTGACACTGAACAGACCCTCGAATAGATCAGATAGTGGCCCACCTTCCCCTGTAGTGTGTTATCGATGTGGAGCTAATACCCATGTTGCAACTGAGTGTAGATTTAAGAAAGAAGTCTGTCACAAGTGTGGAAAGAGAGGTCATATTCAAAGAGCTTGCCGGGCACAACAAAGCCAGGGGCCCGGTAGACCCTCGCCCAGATCAAGATACCAGAAATCGACCAATGCCATAGAGACCGAACCAGATGAGTATGAACACTTGTTGAATAACCTAGAAGTTCATAATGTAAACAAATCAAACAGTGATGTCATATGGGTTGACGTGAAAGTTGAAAATCAACCACTATCCATGGAACTAGACACAGGATCGGCCGTGTCCATTTTGCCATATGACATGTTCTTGGAAAGATTTCGCGACAAGAAGTTAGAGAAAACAACCACCGTACTAAAGACCTATACTGGTGAACTGATTGTTCCAGTTGGTTACCTTACCATGCAAGTTGAATACTTAGATCAATCATGTCAATTGCCATTCCATGTAGTCCAGACTAAGGGTCCCGTGTTAATGGGTCGAGATTGGCTTCACAAGCTTCGCCTCAACTGGAAAACCATTAAGTTGTTGAAATCCTCAGATTCCAGCCATAGAAACCCTGGCACGACTACACAAGAGAAGCTGAAAAACCTATTGGATACGTATGCAGAGGTTTTTGAAGACAAGCTGGGAACTTTCAAATCTGCCAAAGCAAGGATAACCCTCAAAGAAGGTAGTCAACCACAGTTTCGCAAAGCTCGTCAGGTCCCATATTCCTTACGACCGAAAGTGGAGGAAGAACTGAAGAGACTTCAGAGCGAAGGTATTTTGTCGAAAGTAGAGTGGAGTGATTGGGCGACACCGATTGTACCAGTGCCGAAACAAGATGGTTCAGTCCGTATTTGTGGTGACTTCAAAGGTACTATTAACCCAACACTACAAGCAGAACAGTATCCTCTGCCTCGAATCGAAGATATCTTTGCCCATTTAGCTGGTGGGAAAAAGTTTTCCAAGATCGACCTCCGCCAAGCTTACCATCAGATTGAGCTGGAGGAAGAATCCAAGAAGTACCTTACAATTAATAGGTCCATGGGCTTGTTTCAATACAATCGATTGGTATTTGGTATTACCTCTGCTCCCGCCATTTGGCAGCGTACCATGGAGCAGATTCTGGAAGGAACTTCTGGTATTAGTTGTATCCTAGATGATGTGATTGTGACGGGTAAAAGCGACGCAGAGCATATGGCTAACCTGGAGGAGGTCCTTCGACGGCTGCACCACCATGGGTTAAGAGGCAATAAATCGAAGTGTGAGTTCTTCAAAGAAAAGATCACGTTCTGTGGCCACGACATTAATAGCGAAGGCCTGCACAAGACCACCGACAAGACAGCTGCAATGGTGAATGCCCCTCGCCCCCAGAGTGTTGCAGAGGTACGCTCCTTCCTGGTATTGGTGAATTATTACCACAAATTCCTGCCAAAACTTTCTACAATCCTGCATCCATTGAACCAAATGCTGGAAAGTAACTACCAATGGAACTGGACAGATCAATGCAAAGAAGCCTTTTGCAAAGTTAAAGCAATGATTGTTTCAGATCTGGTGCTTACACATTATGATCCTAACCTTCCCTTACAACTGGCTTGTGATGCTTCACCTGTAGGAATTGGAGCGGTACTGTCCCATGTCATGACAGACGGCACAGAGCGACCGATAGCGTTTGCATCGAGATCCCTGTCGAAGGCGGAGCGCAACTACGCACAGATAGACAAAGAAGCGCTGGCTACAGTGTGGGGAGTCAAGAAATTCCACAATTACCTGTTCGGTAGGAACTTTACCTTACTGACTGATCATGAGCCTCTCACTTCAATCTTTCATCCCAGCAAAAGCCTTCCTGTTGTCACTGCTGCTAGATTACAACGCTACGCTTTGTTCTTGGCGGGTTTTGACTATACAATTAGATACAAGAACACTAAGTTACACGGGAATGCAGATGGTTTGTCTCGATTACCCTTGCATAGTGAGACAACAGAAGAAGAGCCAGATCCAGTGGGCCTCTTCTATGCCACGCAGTTTGAGCCTTTGCCAGTCACAGCAGAACAGGTCAAACGAGAAACACAGAGAGATCCTCTATTGGTGAAGGTCCATGAGTTGGTTATGAAAGGATGGTCTACTCCACAAGATGAAGCGATTAAACCGTTTTACCAGCGGAAAGTCGACAAACTGACAGTTCACTGTGGTGTCCTAATGCTTGGACACAGAGCAGTCATTCCTGCAAAGTTGCATAATCAAGTGTTAACCGAGCTTCACGAAGGTCACCTCGGTATTGTTAAAATGAAGTCTCTGGCGCGAAGTTACATCTGGTGGCCCAAAATTGATAAGGACATTGAGCACCTAGCCAAAAGCTGCCCTGGTTGTCAACTTCAACAGAATGAAGCCGGCAAAGTACCACTACACCCTTAGGAATGGCCAACCACACCTTGGCAGAGAATCCATTTAGATTTTGCTGGGCCGTTCCTAGGACGAATGTTCCTTATCATTGTTGATGCACACTCGAAGTGGTCTGAAGTGGAAATAATGCCATCCACCACATCGACGCAGACCATTGACTGACTCCGAACTATTTTTGCCCGATATGGAGTGCCAGCACAGGTGGTGACCGACAATGGGCCACAATTTACATCCGCAGAGTTCCAACTATTTTTGAAGACTAATGGTATCAAGCATATTACCATGGCCCCATTCCACCCTGCAACCAGCGGTCAAGCGGAGCGTTTTGTTCAGAGTTTCAAACATGCTATGAAATGCGAGAAACAAAGTGCATCCCAGCTGAAAACCAATATGCCAAAGTTCCTTTTGGCTTACCGGAATACCCCGCATTCGACAACTGGAGAATCACCATCCGTGTTGTTTTTGGGCAGACCTCTACGGACTCGCCTCGATTTGGTGAAACCTGATTTACAAAGGAAAGTGATGAACAGGCAAATCGATCAAGCGGGGAGGAAAGGACATTCCCCCACACGTCAGTTATCCATTGGTCAGACTGTCATGGCACGTAACTATAGTGGGAAAGACAAGTGGCTACCAGGCATAGTTCGAGCTCAAACGGGACCCCTTTCGTACGAAATAAAAGTTGGTCCAAATCGAATTTGGCGACGTCACATCGACCAGCTTCGAGCCTCGAGTGTGAAAGTAAATGACCGGAGTGATGATACGGCTGAACCTCATCCAGAGCTTGGAGAGACTGGCCAGGATATTGCACCAGCAGAAGAAATTGTCGCAGAGCCGGATATCGAACTAGACACGAATCCACCAGTAGTGCAACAACAAGAAGCCGGTAGGGCTACAACAGGATCTGAACAACGCTACCCAACTAGATCACACCAACCACCCGAGAGGTGGGGTCTTAACTGTTTGATCCGAAAACTGTTTAAGAAAACTACATAGAGAACTGCTTTATTACTTACTGTTATGGTTAGCATAATTATTCGAACACGATAGTGAACTCATGAACAATATTTTATGATACATTCCTTAAGAGGAGAGATGGTGTTAGATATATAGATATAGACGGACAGCAGTCATACGCACGGACATGCGCATTAGATATGTAGGTCGGCCATGCTTATGTATTATTCATATTTTGTTAAAAGTATAATCTAAATACACGACAATAATGATTGGGCGAAATAAATAAATAATAAATCTTCTAGGATAAAACAATCGTCACTCTAAGAAAGCCGCCACCTTTGTTTTACGGCCTGTTCGCGGGCATACAGCCCTAATTAGTCGACCTGAGTGTTTAACGCACACACGCAGGCACGCACGCACGCACGCACGCACGCAAACAAGCACGCACGCACGCACGCACGCACACGCAAACTGACTGAGCATGCGCGAAAACTGCTCGGGTTTTCAGCGGACTTGGTTGATTTCAAAAACAAAAACAACATGAACGAAGCCTTCGAACGACAATTTAGCAGCGGCTGTTTAGGCCCACAAATCACGACAAAAATTGGATTCACTGACAAAACATGCATGTTGCAGTAATACTTTAATTTCCTATATTGCCACATATTTTACAATGTAAACTATTAATATCGATTATTTCAGTGCAAAACAAAACAGAGCAAAAAATTTCCTTGTAAAATGTCGTCTGATAGCTTGAATAAAATGTGAAATTCAAACCAAAAATACTAAAACTTCTTCATTTTTTACAAAGTCAAGAAATTTAATACCGACTTAAAAATGCTTTGAAATTTAATGTAAAACAGCGATATTTCGTTGGCACAACCTGTAACATGACAAAATTCGTGTTTATAGGATTTTGAACGAGCGAAAATTGTGTTTAAACATAATACAAAGTTTGCGCTTCGAAATGAGGGTCATAGAAAAATCTGATTGCTACTGTATGTTTATATGTTTTTCCAATACTTTGAAACCTAAAATAATATTTTAAAACTATTATAGCAAAATACGGGGCAAAATGTTCATTCTGATGCTCATTTTCTGAGTCGCCTTTTTCGTATAAATCACACTTGCACATGAAAGTTGCCAAAATTCAGTACTTTCCCCATTTTTTAGGCGATTATACATTCTATTAACAAAAACTTGAAAGAAAAGCACATCTTCTGACCTAATCACAGAGCCTGAAATAACGGCCGGCGGCCGGCGGTTTTCCGACCAAATTCCAGTTTTTCCGACCAAATGCTGAAATGATCGGAACTTTCGTCCGGACAAATGTTGAAAAAAAAAAAATGATAATCTGGGTTTTTTTAATTATCAGGTCGGCGCTCAGCACAGTCTTATATAGAGTAATCAACTGGAAAGTTATGAAAGTTTCTTCGATCAGAGTATGCTTTAAACAAAGTTTAGTTAACTTAAATGTGTCACAGTGCATGAGTTACGAGTCAGAGTGACTGCTTTCATTGTTGTTAATTTGACGACCTGGAAGGTAAAGAATGCGTTTCCTCGACGTTTCGAGCAAAGGTACTTCATCAGGACAGTTAAATAGGCTGTTTATTACAAGTAGAGTGATTTACTGCATGCTTGACAGAATTTACTCAACGGAGGGGATCAAACTAAACTAAAAAATTTCCGACCAAATTTGAAAATTTCCGGTCAAATTTAATTTTGCTTCGAAGTTTTGCCGGACAAATTTAAAAATTATTTCAGGCTCTGTAATCACATTTCATTGGCACAACTTGTATATATGAGAAAATTAAGGTGAAAAACAAGCAATTTTAGCAAAATACTTCACATACTGAAATTTGACGATGATCGTTGGCGCACAGTATCACTCAAAAACCAAATATTTATATTTGTCCAGGACAACAAACGCCAAATTTCAAGTAATATTCCATCAATATTAAGTTCATACTCGAGGTTATTTGCCATAGAAAACACACATTTTGCAAGAAACGTCATTTTCGGCCATGTTTCAGCGAAGAATTCTTAACTGCTAATTTCACGATTGCGACGAGTAATTGTATTCTTGATTAACGTTTATTAACGTCTGCTAGCTTTCTTTTGTTTTCCCTCTGCTGCAGTGCGAGAAACAGGGTAGCGAAATCTGTGTTTTTGTTGTTTTCATCTCGGTTTTCACAATTCTTGCTGGCAAAAAGAAAGCGGCCGCGATAAATTTGGTCAGCGACGACAATTTTCCCACCTGTTCGATGGCATAGTATCCAGCGCTACGCGCAGATACAAAAACCGGAAAAGGGTCTGGGGCGACAGCCGTGTGACGTAGCTTAAGGGACGGAAGTTCGAATTCATATGTGAAGGAGTACTAAAAAGCTATTGGGAAGACATATGTTTTCCAGCACTCATGGTTCTCAATGTCACTCAGAATACAATTATATTCCCGGGTATATTATAGAGGATGAATCAAATGATACTAGTCACGAAATTGGAACTCTATAAGCAGTTGATAGCGAAATTTTAGGCGATTATGATGCATGCCTTTATGCCGATGAACCGCTAGCGAGTGAAGAATGCTACGCGGCAGTACGCGCGTTATCTAAAAAATGTGCGGAACACAAGGAACAAAACGAGATGCTACAGCGAAGATAGACGGCCTTGAATATGTTAAATTATGGTGTGTGTAAACATAGATTTATTTTAATATTTAACGTAAAGTAAGTATCTGTGGCTGATATATTTTGCGGGATACGAGCTCATACGGCATCAGTCACATCAAAGAGTTAAAACCACACTTCCCCCAACCTTCGCAAGAAAATAAAAGACACGCGATCAAAGCAGGGGCGCCGGAAGGACTGAAAAGCGGCGTGGGCAGAATCTTGAAAAAGGCACTTTTCTTTTTTGCTTCTAGAGTCTTTGAAATGCCATTTCATGCGTTTTGGGCTGAGATTTGACATAATTTTGAGTATTAATAAACGCAACGTAAAATACAAAAAAACAGTGAAAATTTTAAGCTAGTATATTGGTGGAATATTTTGGTAGCTGATGATTTCTGAGAAGATCTAAATCCAAACTGATTGTCACTTAATATTTTAAATTTCTCCAGGTATTCTATTAGCCTATTATACATAAGTTTTTCAAGAATTTTATAAAAAATAGAAAGAAGTGAAATTTGTCTGAAATTGCACATATCCAAATGAGAACCATTTTTATAAATAGGAATGACCCTCCTGACTTTTAATTTGTCTGGTACAACTCCTGTTTCAAATGAACAATTAAACAGAATATTCAGAGGGACGCGCTGAGAAGTGATTTTAAGCATACAATTAATTTAGTGGGAATACTGTATGGGCCAGTAACTTTATTCGGATTTAAATTACCAATTATTTGTTCAATTTCCACTGAATTAGTGGGATTCAGATAAAAACTGTTCAATTGTGGATTACGTGCACTGGACAAGAAATTATGAAATGACGTATTCACGGTAGGAATGTTCGCTGCCAAATTTGGACCAACAGTAGAAAAATAGTTGTTAAATGCATTAGCTATAGTTTTTGGGTCTGTTAGTAATGTATTATTCACTTTTATTTTACTAGGCCCAAACGATTTAGTTGGTTTTATTGTTACAAGTTGCTTAATGCCTTTCCATGTTTCTTTAATATTATTAAGATTCTTAGTAAAATAATCATTAAAATATAACTTTTTACTTACAATTATTAAATGTTTTAATTTATTTCTATATATCTTATATTTGCCATGGTTATATTCACATTTGTGCTTTAAATAGATTTTAAATAATTCATTTTTTGTCTTAATTGATTTACGGATAGCAGTTGTAATCCAGGGTTTTGCCATAAATTTAACTTCACTTTTTGTCAATTTTTTGGGGGGAGCATGTCTATCAATAGTAGTAGAACTACAGGAGTAGAAAGAATTAAAAATTTCATTAGCATTTCCAGCTGGCAGTTCATTTTCCCACCTTATGGACTGTACTTCCTCTATAAGATCTTTTTCATTCATATTTGAATAATCTCTTTTAAATACCTTACATTTCTTTGGTACAAAAGGTGTTTTATCCAAGATAAGAAAGTTTGGAAGATGATCAGTAATATCATGAATTACAACTTGATGATGTTCCATATCATTCAGAAATATATTATCAATTAAAGTTGCAGAATGTTCAGTAATTCTAGTTGGCTGCAAGATGCAGGGCAAAAAATTATATGAACTTAAGGTATTAATATACTCTTCAGTATATGAACATGTATCACTGTTCAGCAAATCAATATTAAAATCGCCCATAAATATGCAATACTTATTTTCTCTGGAGACTTTATCAACAATATGAGACAAAAAGTTAGTAAATAGTTCATGATTACTTCTAGGATGCCTACACAAGATTCCACAAATAATATTTTTATGTGGGCCACAGTCAATTTCTATCCATAGAGATTCATACTCGATGGTTGCCGAAGTAAAATCATCCCTAATAATATATTTAATATTTTCATTAATGTAAAATCCCACACCGCCAGCATTAGTTAGTGAGGGTAAGGATACTAATTCGTATCCTGAAATAGAATTATAACTGACTTGGTCCACATCCTTTTTTATCTTAGTCTCAGACAAGCCGATAATACTAAAATCGTCTATGCCGATAATACTAAGTAATAGTGCCGATAATAATATGTCAAGCCGATAATACTAAAATCGTCTATGGTGGCAACCTTGGTGGTATCAGCAACCTTGGTGATACAACAAGCATCGTTGACCGTATGGCCATGATTTAATTAATCAGTGTCGCATAGTGCAGAAATTTCTCTCTGCGGTTGCTGACCCTAGTGGTACAGTAGTCAGTATGGTAAAGACACAATAACTTGTGGGTTTCTGGAAGGGTTTCTTTTGAACTTTGTTTCTCGTTCAAGACATCACAAATAGTGGAAACCTTAGTAATCTTCTTTAGGGGAACTGCATGTTGCCTCCTAATTGTACAGCTTGATGTGGACAGAAACCTGTTCCAGCTCGTTATTTAGCTTTTCTATGTCGATTACGTCTGTAGCTATAGCACCAACGCTGTCGAAAGGTTCATCATTGGTAAGGTCTTCCTTATTTGCGTTAAGTGGTCAGTTGTAGGTCACAAATATTATACAAGTCAAAACAGAAACAGTGCAAAATGTTGTTAATTAAACATACTGGCACAATATATAATATCCCAACGAAAAAAGCGAGTCAACTAACTATCACGGTTCAGTGCTTCTTATATATAATAGAGGCAAGGAAGTTAAACAAACTAAAAACTGATCTTAATAAGGTTGCGTATCTTGAGTGGAAAGTCAGAAGAAGCTGGAATGCTCTAAAACAATCTAGAGCAAGGAAGACTTATCGCGCCGAATGCGTTATTGTAGTGCCACCCTGCCAGAGTCTAAATGAACCATGAAATGAACGTGGTCATAATATATACTTATACATATGACGGCCAGTCAAGAATAATAACTTATTAGTTAATGATGTTAATCCTTCTTGTCACAAAAAGGCGCAACTGCCAGTTGCCCCCGCACTGCCCCCGCACAGTTTGGGCAGCGGGGACTGCTGCCCCCGCTGCCCCGTGGCTCCGACGCCCCTGGATCAAAGAAAATATATTCAGAGCAAATTACGTATGTATTCTTGTTTGAAGCTACAGTGTTTATCTGTAATCACGTTTATTTAATACGAACGATTGAACGATTGTATTTTCTCGCAAGTTTTCTTAGAGCCCATTTTTCCAAACAAATAGGTCTGAATCCCGAGTGTAGAGTGATACAGCACGGCGGCTGTGGCACATCTTCTAAAACCTGCAGAACTTCCCCACAAGATTCCATCTCCTGACAGCACCAAGCTTCGTGTGTATATTGTATATGTATTATCACACAATCGCCGCATTTACACTTGTGAAATATGATACAGGTGAGGGAAGTGTGGTTTGAGTGGTTTGATGTGACTGATGCCGTATCAAGATACGAGAGATACTTATTACACTGGCCTGTAGGCCAAGTGTCTTAAAGGGGCAATGTCACCGATTTTTGAGCAATTCTAACCCTCGCAAATTTTTCCCAAAACTGAAAAAGAATGAGTGTAAGCACAAAATGAAGCAATAACAGACACAAAAAACATGTACAGAGGTCTGGATGGGCAAGATTACGCCAGGATTGAGATGGATTGTAAATGGCATCTTGATTAATTGTTGGCGGACACTTTTTCAAGTTTAGGTCAATTTTTATGAAAATGTCATGTTACATGTTGCGTGGAAGTTCAAAGTTGTTTAATATGACTCATATATCATAACTTAATCCATTTACAATGTTTATTTTTAACTTTGTAGTTCAGTTTTTGAATAAAAGGCATTTTAGGTCAAAAATCGGTGGCATTGCCCCTTTAAATCCCTCTTTTTCTGTTTTTTTCGTAGTCGAGAAATCGAGTTTGCGTTAGCTCGCGCAGGCTCAGGGCAGAGGAGGTTGGACAGCCAATTAGGCGAACATCTCGACCAATCAGATTGCGCCATTTTCCTCATGCTCGCACGAAGCTTTTGGCATCGAAAATTTACATAGGGCTCATAAATATGGATTTTTTTCATATTGTTATGCAACTTTTTTGGGAAATTTCACGCGATACTACTTTTACAACAGTCAATCTACCCACTGGAACGGTATCTTAAAAGGTAAGCGTCATTTTCCAGTTTATTTTGACCTCCCACTTAGGCGGTATGCCGTCGCGATGTAATTTAATGGCGTTTCTGTCAACAATCTTTGAAGACAAAAATCTCAAATCTCCATGGTTCGATTTCGCTATTTTTTTCACGATTAGTTAAATAAAAGTATAATCTTTAATTCTATCTAGCCGGCCCCCCTCGGCCACTCAACCGTTTTCGAGATATTCACCGTTGAATATAGCCCTTTGTAAAATATGCTGCCTTGTCACTCAGATCAATAATGAACTGCTATTACTAGCTTTTTTCTAAAGAAATTTGATATACTACAGAAGTCTCGATATATTATGGATTTATATGTATTGTTTAAAGTATGTAAGTAATTAAAGCACTTCTGTAACAATATTTTATTGCTGAAATTTATTGTTTGGCTGATGTTTTAGATTTGAGATTCGTGATTTTGGCTAGTGGATTCTATTTTTGTCAAGATTTTGTCTGCAAGAATTAAGCAGCATCATTAAATTTGGAGTTCTAAACTTGTTCACCTCTCTGGTAAATGTTATTGATATGATGACTTCTGGATTTTCAAAACTAACCCAGCGACAAGAAGAACAACTACTCATCCACCTGTTTCAAAAATGGCTGGTAAAACTTAATCCTGGTTTAGATGCTAAATTTGTCCCTCAAAATTTTCTCCCACTTGTTGCCAAGGCTATGTCTGTACTTCATGCTGGTCAAAAAGACAATCTGATTTATATCGCTGCTCAATGCTTTTGAGAACAACGCCATGGAGATGTTGGTGCTAGAATGCCATTGGATAGAATGCCCTTTATAGCAGTGAAGGCCCACTTGGCCTTAACAGTATTTTGTATAAATGCTGTTACACAACTAATCCAGATAAAGTTTGAGAAATGGTTGTTCTTATGCACCTATCAATGTTAAGCCCCACAGAGGGGGGTCGGACATATGTGGGGCATTTGATTTTTTGAGCAAATTTTCAATCAAATGCCCCACTGTTGGGCAATAAATATTGGTCAAATACCCTAACATTTTGCAATAAACTGCAATAAATACTATATTAATAAAAGTCATTTTGGTTCAAATTGCCCTAACTCGGGCCCAAAATCCTAATCAAAATCCCTAGGGTGGGGATGCAATTAATGATCAAATACCCCAGATCTGGGACTTAACATTGATAGATGCATTATATGCAGGGTTTTTTTGTATTCTCATATAATGTACCACAAAGTATCAGCAGCATGTTATTGTGGGACCTTTGGTCAATATGTATATATAAATAGACATATTTTTGTTTTATTGTTGCATTAATTTTAATGAAAAATTACTCACAAAGTTGGTCAAGTGAATGCATAAACTATTTATTTATTCATTTAGTGTACAGCACGTGTTACAATTATGTACTTAATTGCATGAGTGTGCATTGTTTTAATTGCACCCACTTGTGATTAACCTAGTTTTTGTTTAAAAATGCTGACCAAAAATCTAAAAAGTTATTATAATTGAAATAACAGCATTTCTATAACTTGCTAAACCTAGTCAGTTGCTATTATATCACAAACATCTGTCAACATACACTCATGCTCTTCTTTACCACTTGAGTCTCCCACTCACCACATTACTTTATGAAATTTTTGGATAAAATCCTATTTTAAAATTTAAGTCAACCCTATACATGATATGCTGAACATAGACCTCTAAGATATCTCCTGCGGCAATTAGTGGGTGCAAATACTCGCATAGTTCAGAAGCAATATTAAATAACCAACATGTGTCCATCCAGTTCCATATAGTCCAGATCAATTGCACTTGGATCCATTGGATTCAATTGCTCTGGCCATATTCTTACATTCACTGCTTTATCTTGTCCATGAAGAGCAAGTATATTGCCTGTTCCAAATGATGTAGGTAGTTTTTCTCATGAGCAGCACTGATGCACTTGAATGGTACAGCATGGGTGATTTCGTTCTCGTCACTTTCATCCTCATCACTTAACTGGTCACCACTTTCTGCCCTATCACCTTCATTACCATATCCATCCTGACCAGGTTCAAGACCAGCCAACCACTCAAGTAGATCTCTTTCTACAAAATCATAACAAGAAAATTTTTATTTTATTATTTTATACATACACTGTAATCTCTAAAATTAGCAATCTAATGCAAAAGTGTGTCACTATTTACAGTAATATTAGAACAACACACAAATATGGCAATATTATTTACAGATGAAAATTGAAAAATATATAACTACTGTATGCACATTTACTGTATGTAAAAATCTATCCACAACTAGATACAAACAGGCATCATACTTCAGCAAAAATTTATTAAACAATTTGTTTAACTCAAAACATGTACATAATATATCACAGTGACACAGTACATAGACACACACAATAGGGTCAAACTAGAGGCAATAAACACAGATATTACGCTATAATTTTGTACATTGTATTTCTGAAATTACAGTACAGTACAAGAATAAAAACAACAAAGCGTAAATTTGACTGTAAAATAACAAGATAACTGTAATGCATTGTATTATACCAACCTTAAATACTGCGCTTGTTTTCACGTTGATGATACACGGAGATTATAAACACCATCCAACTTAGAAAGAAGAGCCTTGCTATTGGGATTTGGGAATATTGATATAAACACAATTCCTTCGCTCAGACGGATTATTTATAAACTAAACTAAAATAACAGCACGTCCCATGCAATTTAAAAAAAGGTAAACTTGGTATAGCAAAACACAAGTCATAATGAGGATCGCAACAATACAGCAATATGCTATTATCACAGAGTATCTGACACTCTTGTCGTTCGAAAGCTTCCATATTGGTTTAGTCAGAGAGATGTTCACTCCTCGACAGTCAACAGTCAATGGAGCCACGCATGGAATTAGGCGCTCAATACCCTTGATAACACGGCCACCCGCTTCCAATCCAACCTCCTCTGGCCAGTCATAACATAATTAATTGTTTCTAAAAATATTCGCTTGCACGTAAACATGTCAATCAAACAATATTGCGAATTAAACTCAATACCGCTCAAAACTATAATACAATTTAATACAATATTGCAGATTTTGTAAATGTTGTTTTAAATTAAACAGCAATTTGGCAATTTTAGTAAAATTGTTCATGATCCATCACAAAAAACCATCAGAAAGAAAACAATCTTTCGGAATTGTGCTCTCAGATTTAATATATGTGAGAAAGTTGGCTTTTGTTAATACACTGCAGTACTACACGAGAAGTTTCAACACCATTACCAGCCCAAAGATGTAGAAACATCAGGAAAGCGTAAACTGTTAATTCCTGACACGCTGACCGTGGCGCTAGTCCATTCAACCAAACTGAATCAAATCGCGTTTGTTCTCCGCGATGTTTTCCGGGTAGTATGTCTAGAACTGAATCGAAATCTGCGCGTAAAAGTACAGTGCTTGTTCAGCAGCAATACAAAAGATGATCTCACTGGCCAGTCATCAAGAAATAGCACAGGTACTGCAGACAACGTGGATGTAAATACTGATTCCGACGATGTACCGAAGTAAGCTCAACATCGACGGTTTGAAAACGTGTGAAGGGCGTTCGTCACTTAAATTAACTGTGCTTAAATCATTAAAAGTGCTTTTAGGTCATCCGAATGGGAATATTGTGACTCGAAACCCTACAAACGAAAAGTGGCTGGACCACAGTGACGAACGCCCTGCACACGTTTTCAAACCGTCGATGTTGAGCTTAAT
>CACRXK020003277.1:2142-37165 GCA_902702795.2 Paramuricea clavata | reverse complement strand
AAATAATGAATGTTTATGAGTGCAATGGCAAGAATATTTTCATGAGGTGAAAGATGGAATGTTCCATTCAACGAGGCGACAGCCGAGTTGAATGGAACATTTCATCTTTCACCGAATGAAAATATTCTTACCATTGCACGAATAAAAACATTCATTATTTGTTTTATATAATACCAAAATAGACTAATATTAAAAGGTTTACTGTAAGCTCCCGCCATTTTGACGAGTCGTATTTGCATTAAATCCCATTTACTGAGTTTCGAATATCGGGTTAAAATAAACTGCGATCACCGTACGAGAAGCATTTTGACGGATGCGATTTATCGAAAACACAAAGAGTGCAATGGAACAAAACGTATAGTACAATTGCACTCGCAAGAGTGCAATGGAACGCATTCCATTGCACTCTTGGGAAATGGAATTTTCTATTCAATATCACGTGACCATAAACAGCCAATTAAACGATCAGAATTCAATAAGGTATTATATAATATAATCTGACTTTTTGTTGGTCGATGCCATAATCTATTACACGGATGATGCCATTTCACGGACGTAATATCTCAATTACAGCTCGTTACGCAGCATCACGAATCAATGACGCGTGCTTTGTTTTGTATAGAACAGAAATCAGGACAAATGCATGGTGCGAGCTTATTTTGGTTATTTTTGAAGGTGATAACATGCATGGTAAAACATTGAATCACTCGCCCAGTGGCTCGTGATCACTTTTGTTCTCGCCACGCATGACGTCATATCGTGTGTCTTCAAAATGTCAACATGGTCACAGTTCACTCGCTGCAATCAGTGACGAAATTCGAGTGCTAAAGAAGAGCAAATATAGAAAGAGGTGTGTGGTACCCTCTTGGGAAAATTACTGTAAGACGTATTGCAGAACTCTGAAGATTACTACTTGAATAGTGATTAGTGGCCACATCACGTGTTGAAAAGTTGGGCCTGGATACATAATAATTTTATCTCGATAAAATACAGAATATTTACCAGTCAAGTTCAGCTGTATATTCCATTACTTTCAGAAGTAATTGAGTATGTTCCAAAACAATACTTTGCAATCTATGCATGATAGCAGTTTCATGATCTATGTAAAATATTAATATTTAAACATTAGTGCCAGAAACATGCCAAAGCTAGTGCCAAAACGTTCCACTTCATCAGTAGAATAACCAGTATGGCGCATTATAGGGTGCATTGTGGCTTAATGGTTAAGTATAGACATGCGTAGACAGAATGGTTAATCATGGGAGGCCACACCTTCCCCGTGCCAATTAAATTCCTGTAACGTCAAGGAGTTGCTGTCGTACGAAAAGTGCTTCCTTGAACTGAACAACTGGTCACTGGGAACACATCGGAGTATTTCGTGTTGTTCAAAGAGCTGATAACGTAATGAAAGAGTCCTAATTTTCCCTAGAATCAGGACTCTTTCAAGAGTCCTGATTTTCCCTTGACGAAACGTTGAAGAAACACAACGAAAGAGTCCTGATTTTCCCTTGACGAAACGTTGAAGAAACACACAGATACATTATTGTTGTGGCAAGAACTCTGTTTAGATCAGAGAGATCAGGCAGTCGGAGAAAACGGGAGCAAATTAGCACAATTAGCGCAAAACATCCAAACCGACAAACCAAATTCCGCACGATATTCGCAATAAAAGTGAGAAAACTCAGTCCTTAGTTTTAATATTGCTATCAAAACGTTAATCATGTTGAAACTGGTATTTAACAGAATAAGTCTCGTATAAAAGAATTATTACCAAACTGACACTTTACATCATTTTGACGTTTAGAAGATTACTTACCAGTTATTTCACATAAAGTATCGCCCAACAGCCGGTCCAGTTCTACAAATGGCGTAGAAAATTATATTGTGAACTAGAATTATATGTGAAGTGAGGTTTGGAATAAAAAGTATTTAAATGTGTAAAATATAAAATTTATTTTTATACCTCTGGTGTTTGCACTTTTGTAGTGTGCTGTGTTGTCTGAGAAAAACTAAAACGTACATTCTGATATGAGCTTGCTGCCATTACAGCACGAAATAGAAACCGTGAATCAAGTCCCCTTGTTGAAATAAGCCCCCTTTCTAATTAGCCTTCCTCCCTTGAACTTTATGAAGCTCCCTCTAATAGGCTCAGCCCTCCCCCTTGAAATGTACTTATCATGGAATTTAATGTTAGTTTTTGTTTGGTTACGGTGGTCAGATAAATCAATATAACCTCCACCTAACCTCCCCCATCCCTCAAGGGGGGGGGGCATACTGTAAAGCCTGGTTTACACTATCAAAGTTTCTGTGATCACAGTAGAAATTTTGTATGGGTAAATTCTAAGTTTTGAAGGATTTGTAAGAAATGTTTGAGGGAGCTGCCTTAGTGTTATTGAACGGAGTTATTGTTATTGGAGTTAGTTCCCTCAAACGTTTCTTTCAAATGCTTCAAAACTTAGAATTTACCTAATAACCTTTGCAAAATCCAACTGTGATCACGGAAAGTTTGATAGTGTGAACCAGTACGAAGTTATGACATGAGCAATACGATCACGTGTGAACCAGTGCGAAGTCACAGAATACATACTAGACCAGAAAGGACACGAAGACGATATTTCTTCCGAGTGCTGACGTGAAAATACGCCATCATATGACGCCATCCTGGAGTGCACACGGAAGTTTTTCATAGGCCAAACATAGGTACAAAGTGCCGTGTGCACTCCAGGATGGCGTCATATCACGTAAAAAATTTCGGACGTTTTTCCCATGCCAAAACATATAGGAGTGTCCCTTCTGGTCTAGTATCTATTCTGTGGCGAAGTTATGACATGAGCAATATATTGATAGACATGCACTAACAACAAACTCCAATCCTTCCATTTCGAAATCTTTCTCTTCTTTCATTTGCTCCGTTCTAGGGATTGCCAGGAGATAACCAAGCTGAAATATTGATAGTAATTATACTAATATATACTATATATACATGAACTTGTGGTTAGAGCTCGACAACTGGCCTCTGTAGCTCAGTTGGTTAGAGCTCGACAGCTGTCTCTCTGTAGCTCAGTTGGTTAGAGCTCGACAACTGTCTCTCTGTAGCTCAGTTGGTTAGATCAAGAGCTGGGCAACTGTCTCTCTGTAGCTCAGTTAATTAGAGCTGGGCAACAGGCCTCTGTAGCTCAGTTGGTTATAGCTCGACAACTGTCTTTCTGTAGCTCAGTTGGTTAGAGCTCGACAACTGTCTCTCTGTAGCTCAGTTGGTTAGAGCTCGACAACTGGCCTCTGTAACTCAGTTGCATGGTTAGAGCTCGACAACTGTCTCTCCGCAGCTAAGTTGGTTGGAGCTGGACAACTGTCTCTCTGTAGCTCAGTTGGTTAGAGCTGGACAACTGTCTCTCTGTAGCTCAGTTGGTTAGAGCTGGGCAACAGGCCTCTGTAGCTCAGTTGGTTAGAGGTGGACAACTGTCTCTCTGTAGCGCAGTTGGTTAAAGCTCGACAACTGTCTCTCTGTAGCTCAGTTGGTTAGAGGTGGACAACTGTCTCTCTGTAGCTCAGTTGGTTACAACTCGACAACTGGCCTCTGTAGCTCAGTTGGTTACAGCTCGACAACTGTCTCTCTGTAGCTCAGTTGGTTAGAGCTCGACAACTGGCCTCTGTAGCTCAGTTGGTTAGAGCCCGACACCTGTCTCTCTGTAGCTCAGTTGGTTAGAGCGCTGCACCAGAATTGCAAGACTGCAGGTTCAATTCATGCCAGAGACCTATAATTTTTTTTCGCAGCTGTTCCTGGTGGTTAGGTCTAATAAATGTGTATAAATTCCACTCGATAATTTCCATCTACAAAACCCTTCAACTATGTGAGTGTGGGGATTTGTAAATGGATATTTCGAGTGCAATATACATTTATTAGTTGAAAAATGGAAATAGTATGCACAAGCAGTGCATGGTTGTCAGGTGTTGATGAGTGAAATACCTGGGGCAAGTACAGAATATTACATTCTGTTATTGATGCATCCAGTTTGCTCAGTTCCTCTTGGGCAACTTTCGTCATGAAATCTGGTAAGCCATTGTATGTTCGTTTCTCTGAAATAAACAAGGTACGATGTCAGGTCAACGACAGCCATTTTAGACGAATACACCACAGTGATGAACAGCTTGTCTCGTACTTTCATCAAGGTTTTCATCCACTCCAGGTTTAACGACAAACCTATTTTGCAATGTTGAGTCGTCAAAGTCAACCTTGAAAACAAAGCAACATGTGAGAAAGGTTTATTATTATAACTTTAGATACAACTCTATGAAAGAAAAACATTATATAATCCAACTGTTGCATGTTATCGTCCGTTAATTAAAATCAGTTACATGTACGATAACAATGCCAAAATTGGATTTTATTTTATACACTTTGTATAATAAGTACAGTATTCTGTTTGCAGGGAATCACTGAGTCTAACTCTGAAACGTTGGTAGAAAAGCGGGGATCAAGAAGCGCTCGGCTTATGTATAATAATTGAATCCACCGTGTACTACAGTAGTTCACACATGTTCAAGTGCATGTATGGTCATGATGGGTGGTCTTCAACATGTAGAGTGTTTAGATAACGATAACTTCTCTTACTATTTTATTGATCAACGAAGCAACCCTGTGAAGATCTTCAGAAAAATCACGTGCAATCTAAATGAAAGTAGTTGAATACTCTACACTGTATTTTAAGAAAATGATTGTATTGTAATCTTGGAACACATTGTACACTCACACCAACGTTCTGATTGATAATGCAACCATACAGTAATTGTCTACCTTCTGAGCAATTTCCACATCAGGTATTGTTTTACAGATGTTGGCAATGTAGATAGCATTGTAAACTGTCTAAAAACATTCAACGTAATATATAAAGTAAGTTATGAAGGTGTAATATATATTTACCATCAATGTCATCATCTGGACAGTACTTGGAAGGCTGTCATGGATTAATACAGTACTCCACACGTTCACTGTTTAACATAGGCCTACGAGACAGGGAGATAGGTGGCAACTGCTCCCCCAAACGCTAGGAAACCATGGAAATTCGGGCAAATGGCAGGAAAAATTACGAAAATTTGGGCAATTTTATCAGAGAATATACAATCCTACATACAAATACGGGCAAAATTTCAACTGAGCCCCCCCCCCCCCCCCCCTCTAAAAAGCATCAGCCCCAAACGCTTATGCTGTTAACCCCCCAAAACTATGCAATTAAGTATATGTCCCCCTCCCAAAAAAATGAGACCCTGGCGAAGTTACTTCACTGTCACATATAATACAGTATTTGTAGTTTGTACCTTATATAATGACTGCCAATCACCAATTGATGCTTGTGCAGAAGCCATCCTCACTAATGTTCGCTAAATAAAAATGATCTTCATTACCAAGGCTTCAGTACGTTGTCCTACAGACTTACGTTAAATCTGTCTCTAAGATTTTTTGAGATGTGTTCCACGGACGTTTTGGAAGTCACAGAGGAAGCAGTTTAAAAACCGATCAATATTAGAAAAAATGGTTAGACAGGCAGTCTTCAAAGTGTGTAAAAGTTCAAGAGAATGTCGACACTGTATTGCCATGGCAATATCCCCAACGACATTCTCTCTATTTAATCTACGCCTCTCCGTTGTGCGCTATAATTATGCATACTTACTGAGATACACTTAATGTGCTTCAAACAGTCTTGAATAGACGCGGTGGTTTCCACATTTTGTGGAGATTGAAAGAATGCCACAGCCTTTTGTCTTTCTTTTAAAATCTGTATGTTGGTAGTTGGTCGACGAAACCACACCCTGCAAGGGAAAATAACCACATAAAAGACAGGTGGTGAGTGGATTTCCCAACAATCTGTTGGTTGGTCGACGAAACCACACCCTGCAAGGGAAATACAACCACATAAAAGACAGGAGTGGATTTCCCAACAAGCTGGTGGTTGGTCGACGAAACCACACCCTGCAAGGGAAATACAACCACATAAAAGACAGGAGTGGATTTCCCAACAAGCTGGTGGTTGGTCGACGAAACCACACCCTGCAAGCGAAATACAACCACATAAAAGACAGGAGTGGATTTCCCAACAAGCAGTTGTCCAATTGATAGGGGATCCGAGGTACCTACGAGGTGCCTAATAAGCTTAACTTTACTAACCATCTCGAAGACCTGTTTTAGATTAACAATTGTGAATATTTACTAAATCGTAAATGTATTTATTACTAGTTAATTCTGCTTTCATATTATGTAAATAGTAGTAACCTTTTGTTTGCAAATATTGTAATTGTGAGAGCCGTATGTTAACTATTGTTAATACGTTTCCCTTCCGTGATACCATATTTCTGTAAAGGCTGTAGGACGGCTTTGGGAAGATATTTGAGCTCAATTGAGTGGGCCTTGCTTTTTGTCTCATGCCGGAGAGCTGTGAGGACAAGTGGAAGATGTTTCGTGACATAGTGATCTTGATATGCCGCAGCTGACGCCCTATGACACAGAAAGTTAAGACAAAAGGCCTTCAACACTCATGGCGTCTTATAGTTAATTTATATATTATCGGAATCTGGTGAAAGAGAGAGGAAGACTTGTAGAGGGAGGTTGTACGAATCAAAGATCCAACAAGTAAAAGGAGAAAACTCCAAAAAGTGGTGGAGCGAGGCGAAGGGTCTAAGTGGAGCGAAATCCAAACTGGTGACTTGATAAGTCAAATTAGTGTTGATCTCTGATCTCTGTCCTCACCGAACAAGCTAACAGTATTAATACAGCTTAATTTTTTTCGTAGAACCCCTAGAGCCGCTGGAGCTCAGCGGGTGCCACGAGGTTTACCGCCGGTTACTTTGTTCAGTACTTGAAATATCAATTCTGCTCTCCTTCCTCCACTCTAAGCTTTCAAATACAGCTATTTTCCAACAATCTGGTTTACTTTATATAGACTGGATGTTTTCGAAAACGACGCACTATTTCGTAAAACTAATTTAGTTATTTGTCAATATAAATCTTGTTAAAGACCCAGACACGCGTGTATAGGGGACAGATTTGGCTTCAAGAAAAAGATATGGAGTCTATCTGAAGGTAGCGTTCCAGTTATATTCATTTCAGTGGTTTATACATGCGGCATGTCTTGATCCAACCATTTATAGGCATTGGCCAAACATGTCCGAGATTAGTGAATCTGGACAGCATCTGGACAACATTCGAGCCGATAGCAAATAGCGTCTCCCTAGTCTCCTATGCAGACCTACTTTAGCGGGTTGTACGCGATAGGGCGAAGGCTTAAATGTATATAAAGTAATAAAACTATTCACTGGTAATACTTGTTTTGAACTTGACGCGACTGCGTGACGGCATGTATATTCAATATATACTATTAACAATATACATATCAATAATTCATGAAGAAAACACAAAAGAAATCATGGGCGTGAAGGAGTGTGTATATGTGATACAGATTCATGTTGATTTACATAAACTTTAACTTTGATTTTCTCGGCTTAGACAACGTTTATTTTTAAAATTACTTCGCCAATGAACTCATACTGTAAGATGAGTCATTTTCGGCTCGAGTTTGTATATCCGATACAGCACGGCCGCTCATGTTGCAAATAGTACTAAGTTTCCGAACGTTCAATATCAGAGCGACTTTTATAATTATGATTTTATTAAACTTTATAAACTGGCTAGTCATATACAAACTTAGAAATTGAAATATGCAATGAACCAATTCAGTATTTTATATATTGGCTGAATTCTGTGGTCTTCAATTAGTATTTATAATATATTAGGCCACTCCAAATTAGACTTTAGTTTCCCGTCCTCCGCCCGCGTCTCCTAGAACTTGCCGCATGATTTGTCCATTATTGCGAAGTTGTTTCCATTATTTGACTTTTGTGACAAACAATTACGAAAAACCACAGTTTTCAAATAATCTATCGTTCAAGAAATACATATTTATGATACAACACGTAAAAATCGAAATAAAATTCTTGAAACTTTTGTCAAAGAGCGTGAATTTTTTCCGTTTTCACTACGAACTGCTGAGCTACACACTTCCATTACAAGTTTTGATTTTTGAACGTCACAACCGATAAGGTTAATATCCTGGCTTTCATTGCTGCATACAAAAACTCTAAAACATATTGCGTAGAAACGCGGCTGAATGGATATTTAAAACGCGTGTCTATTTCATGAAATAATGGGCCGTGTTTCATCTTTCAGACACCATAATCCAAAAAAAAAAATTCATAAAAAAATCCATCCAATTTTACCAATCGTTCAAAAAACAAGCTAAAATTTATTATCAAACACAAGAATAATAATAATGCAGCATTATATTATATTATTCATGGACGTCTAAAACAATGTAGGGTAAAAACAATGCTTCCATCATCATGCACTCCTAACTTCATATTTGTTGTATATCTATATTATTGTAAAACTATATCACAACTTTCTTTAAAATTTTATGTACTATATATTAACTGACAAATAGCTATCGTTTGAATTTAATATTTGCTGTAATAGGGGCCTTGCACTAAAAGCTTCTTAAAGTTTCTTAAAGGCTCCTAGCTCTAGTATTCAACAGACGTTATACTGTATATTCTATCTTAATTATGTAAATAGGGCGAATTTTTAAATAAATAAAAAAAATAATGGATAATGAAATGGCCGCCCGCCCGCGTGTAATTTGAAATAAGGGCCGGACGGGAAACTAAAGTCTAATTTGGAGTGGCCTTATCTACACCCGCAGTAATGTACACTGTAACTTTATAACTTTGTCTTGATGTCTTTGTCCAGTATATTACCCGTGTTACAGTAACACCTGCAAACGCTTGTAAAGTAATCAAAACATCGCGAAATATTTTAGGTGATATTGTTCGATATTTCTACACTGTCTGTTCAAAACAATAGCTCGACAAATTCTAACAGATTTTACAATTGTTCCATATTGTAAATTTGTAGATTGGTATGTGTATAACAAATATATCTCTCAACTCTCGCATATAATCGGTTTATTAAAGATATGAATTCGTACAAATGAAGATATAAAATGTTCAAGATTAAATGTTTTGAAACTTTTAACGACCCAAGCCTCAAGGTCAAAGCCAAAGGTCAAGCCCCACAATTTTCGTGGGTAAAGCTGTGATTGGCTAATTTTGAGGAAAGGAATTCTTGGCCAAAGTAAGCATACCTTACGTGAGGGCTCAGCCCGCTAAGTAGGTATGCGTAGGAGACTAGCGTCTCCCAGGAGACGCTAAAAACAGACAAATTTGGCTACGTTTGTTTATAGAAGAGAGCTTAGCGAGACAGCCCAGTAAGCGAGATTTCACTGTAGTTATTTTTATGGTAAAAAATACCGTGTATTTAAATAGACAAGCGGACTGGTTGCTCAGATCTCGCTTGAAAAAGGCGAGATCTCGCCGCCGCGAGCTATTTTTAACAACCAAACAACAAAATTGTCTCGTCAAGTGGGATGAAATTTTCTGATATAAACACAAGAGAAATTCATCCCGCTAAGCGGGCTAGCCCGGCTTCCATATAAACAGCCCCTTAACTATTAAGCCTGGTTCCATAAAGATTGAGTCACGATCTTTCTCATCAGCCGAAATACGACAGTTTAGAACTGAAAATACGAGGAGTGATCATAACTAGAGAATACTTATGATTTATATGTGGTTTACAGGAAAAACTATTATAAACTGGCCGTTGAGAAAGATCGTGACTCTATCTTTACGACATTACGACCATATGGAAACCAGGCTTTAGACACAGAATAAAGATCAGTAACAGAAGGGCCACTCAGCGGTGCAACATGTCCTCGTTTTTTTATGCAAAAATATGCAGTTTACTGGCCAGAAGGCGGAGCAGCCAGTCAGTACAGCGTGTTTATTGGCCAGAAAAATGGCGGCCAGCATGCTGGCTAGGAAAATGGCGGCCAACATGCGTAATGCGACATGCGAGGGGACAGAAACTTCAAAGCTTCCGACGTAAGTGGCCCTTCTATATGGATCTTTATTCTATGCTTTAGATAACCATAGCCGTCGAAGGGAAGATGGCTGTGCATTAGAATAACAATATAACTCATTATCTATGTTGGTCAACGTTTATTCATAAATCTGGTCCTTCACCGTTACGTGCGTATTGTATTTTTGCCCAACTAACCAATAGCAATGTTTTAGGAAAGTCACCTATCCGTGACTCGAACAATAAGGAAACTGGAAATTGCTATTGGTGGATTTGGTAAAAATACAATACACACGTGACGGTGAAACGACCAGATTTATGAATAAACGTTGACCAACATAGATAATGAGTTATATTGTTATTCTAATGAGTTTCACAGCCATCTTCCCTTCGATAGGCTATGAGATAACTCACATGCCTACAATAGTTACTATTGTCCTAGTTCACCGAGGCATAGAATAGAACAAAGTAACTAAGCTTTAGAATTATCCTCTTATACATAATTCTAATCTTACCTTTGTTCTACTCTATGCGTCTGGGGGCAGTTGTTCAAAGGTGGGTTAACCCTAGGTTAACGTAGAATTCATTGGAATTTTCAAATTTGGAACTTTTTCTTTGAGATCTTATCTGAATCAGTAGGAGTTTTTGAAATAAACACACGTGCAGAACTACTTATTAAACTAAAACACGGCAGGCAGAGGCGTAACTAGAGCGTTAATTGGAAGTTATTCATATATTCGTGTGTTGTTCTGCCCGACGAATTTCTTTTGAATTTCTTTATTTTTTAAGTTCATTTCAAAAATTGGTCGGGCGGTGAAACTATATGAACTCTGTCTTTTCTTCTTAACAGCAGGTTCAATTTTAACCGAGGTTAGCGTTAAATATCGAAAAGCGTTCTGAATTGGGAAACAGTGTAAACGACTTTAGCCACATTTGTCCATTGATTCTCATGATTATTGAAATAAATACGACAAAGTTTCTCTAATAATTATATACACAGCCAGAAACGCGCACGTTGCAGCAGGTCTGCTGCAGACTTGATGCAATCATGCAACTTACGATCATCAAGCCGATATCAGGATGCGTTCGCATCGCTTGCTCCGGCTTGATAATATCAAGTCTTTTGCAAGTTGTCAACAGACTTGATCAACGGCGGTCTCGGTATTTAACTTATTTTAAAATTTTAATGGAGGAGCTAGATTTCATGAACTCTGGATGTTCCATAAAATGACGTGGTAATAGATTGTCTGCTGGCCAGTTGCTCTCTTGAAAAAAGGGATTTCGAAGCACTTACTGAGTGCAACGTCCACTAATGTCGGCCCTCACAAACTGTTAAGTAATGGCCTTGCTGTTAGTGAGAATGGAAAATCCTCAGTTTGGCAATTTACAACAGCGAAATATTTTAAATAGAATATTTCTATAAGCTTTTCTGTATTTAAGATGTCTCATTCCATAAATGAAAGCATTCACTATCGAGTTTATTCCATAAAATTCATATTGAAAAACAACCCACCAGATCTGACGGCATGAATTACTACAAGAATACCTTAGCGCAAGCCCAACTGCGGTTGGCGAAAGAATACAGAAAGCTAACACCGCGACAACAATAGAAAATGTCTTTGCTGCTTTCAAACCGACGAGAAGACGGAGTAAACCCATCAGTCTTTTCGACGACCGTTCCACATTGGAAGTTTTAACGGTCGTTTCAGCCCAGATTCGCTGTCGTTGCTTCCGTGCAACATTTAAAATTCGGAAATTGACAGCAAAGATTAAAATAAGTGGGACATACACAACAAAAATATTCATGGGCAAGAAGAAAATGTCAGATGTGGAGCAAAAGCTTCTTAAAATAGAGTCGAATCTCTTCCAATGATCTTGTAACACAATGAAGAAACAACAGGCAGTTAACCAAATTCCCGAAGTAGCTACAAAAACTCGTCGACGTGTCACAATCAACGGATACTTGAGAGGTTTTACAATATATAAATAACGATCAACAGTAATTGTGAGAAGTGTAGCCACTGAAACGAACAGCAATGCCCAAATGCTGGAACGACTTAATTTACAAAACAGATCCTGATCACTATCAATATTTAATATAGTCTGTATAAGCTCAATGATCCATATTGGATAAAATGTTAAACACACGAGAAGATCTGCCAGTGCCAAGTTTCCTACCAAGTACGATGTCACTGTCTTTTCTTTGTTCAAGAAAATTGTGTAAATTATAACGGTGGTATTTCCCATAGCTCCAATGATCATTGCGACGAATTTGAATATAACTGATGGGAGAAGAATCTCGCTAGGTACTGTGGGGAAATGAGTTGAGTTATTTCCCATGGTTGCGTTATTTCCCATGATGGAGTTATTTCCCATGGTTGTCTTTTCCAGGAATATAAAGTCGAGAATGTTTGAAAGTTTTAAATATGCCACTGGATGTCTCTTGAGAACGACGAAAGTGATAAACGCGTCCGAGAGGAAATTTTGTATGCAGATTTGTACAACAGTCAATCATTAACTACTTAAGACGAAAATATTGTATAAATACAGATGGCTCGCTTTCGGTCATCGACTACACTAACGCTAAAAATGTAATGTTGCATGTTCAGATTATACACTTTAGAGAGTAATCAGATTATATAGTTTTAGAGAGTAAATTTCCTACAAATACTTTGAGCAATGAACACGGCTGAATAATTCACTGAAGAGTAAAATTTCAGTTTACAGTGTCACAAAATTAAATATTAATTTATTGCAGAATAAAGAATATTATTGTCTTCGAGGATTTCTGCATGATGGGGGAAACGTTGCACAATTAAATTCAAAAACTATACACATAGTAGAACTAACGGTAAACCTTCACTAACATTTGGAAAACCTGTCGAAGAGATTGATGACATTGTTGAACAAATTTTGTTAAAATATTAAGCGCCCATACTTAAAAACAGGTGCATCACGTTCAAACTTCTAACATGTTCCTTCAGTATGGCACCTAAATTATATTAACGAGATTGGAAAATTACCGAAGTTCCCAAATCCTAGAAAGAGTATATACCATGCAAGTTCAGAAAGGACAAGGATTTCCTGTATCTTCCTACATTTTTCTGCAAAAATGTTCGAAGAAAGGTTTTGTAAGTGTCGTCCTGATACCATCAACAAGTCAAGGTTGTCACGCATTTTAACAGATATGAAATAATATAAAAAACTTAAGTCCTTCAGAGTACTTCAGAGTACTTCAGAGTACTTCAAGACTAGCAGTTTTACAAAATATATAAATATAATGCCATGTATTTTCTTTGAGAAATTAAATCTTAAAGAGGCTGTAAAGTCCGTAATGTAAACAAACGCTTTGTTCACATTTTGAACTGCTATATTTGTAAAATATGATATTCGAACTGAATATCTAACACTTTTCTGGTTCGCTATGCCTATGCTTGTAACTGAATATAAACTCTAGCTACGTTTCAATTCAAAAAGATTCGAAAGATCCAAAATTTGGGCAATGTTTATATATGTGGGTCCCCCTTTGTTATGAGCAGAACTGATGCGCAAAACAGACTTTACAGCTGTTTGTGTGATATTACTCTGAGTGTATATCCACACCGGGCAGGCTTGAAAAATATGCCTGGCCACGATGGGATTCGAACCTACGACCTTTGGAATACTAGCCCAATGCTCTGCCAACTGAGCTACGCGGTCAGGTCGGTTCGTGTATGCGATATTTCGGAACTGCCCGGTGTGGATATACACTCAGAGTAACATCACACAAACATCTTATTCACCTGAGTACATTACACCAACATAGCAAATTTCAAGACTTTACAGCATCTTTAAAAATACCCGTGACTAGGGGTGCACCGGATTTCAAATCCGGCCGGAATTCCGGCCGGATTTAACGAATTTTCCGGCATCCGGCTTCCGGCCGGATTTGGACAAAATCCGGCCAGATTTAAATTTCTGTTTTCACCTCAAAAAATTCACCAAGAATGGGGTAAACCATCAAATTGGCAACTTTAAAGTTTAAAAAACACTTATATTATTATAAAATATTAAGTTATTAACAAAAAGATATTTAAAAAAGGTTTAAACACAATCAAAAATCTAAACTGACACTAACTAAAAATAGTAAAAAACATAAACCGCCATTTTGAATACTGAATTATCACAAGTTATCCCAAATTGTCCCCATTACCGATTTATCTCAAATCCGGCAAATCCGGCCGGAATTCCGGCCGGAATTTTTGTCCAAATCCGGTAAACCCGGTTCCGGCCGGATATGAAAATTCCAAATCCGGTGCACCCCTACCCGTGACTAGCTCGTTTTGGTGTTTTTTGCACATTCCAAAAGGCTATAATTAGAGCGCTGCACCAGAATCACAGGGCCGCAGGTTCGATTCCTGTCAGGGACCTAAAGTTGCATTTTTCGCTTCTGTTCCTGGTTAGGACTAATAAATATATATAAATTCCCACTCAATAATTTCCATCTACAACACCCTTCAAGTCTTCAGCAATTATTGAATCGAGTGAGATGCTAACAAAATCTTGATATGATTGTTTTAAATCTTAAATTCTTTTCCTTAACAGTCTCTGCTACAAAATTGTTTAATAGCCTGCATGGTAATACATATAAAATATGAATCGGTCAATGAGAGCCGCCAAAGACAAGATTGCATTGCGCAATGGCTGCTTTCCATGCAGTTAGACATTTTATATACATGCAAGTATACACACAGGAAATTTTTAATGCGGTTAAATTTTGCTAATGAAATAACTAAATAAATAAAAAGACAGCACTAGTCTGTAGCACTAGCACTGTATCATTGAATGTGTGTTTGATGGGGTCACTTAGTAGTTATATAAAATTTAGATTTAAAGATGCTGTAAAGTCCGTTCTGTGCAGGCCTACATTCCAATGGTCGGCACCCGACCATTGGAATGTTATTAATATTTCGCACCTTCCGAACTTTCTTGAATTAAATCTCTAGTCTGTATTCATTTCAGCATGAGCTCCACCTTTGAATTTACTATATGAGTAGATTGTATTCCCTGCTGGCAGAGGTCTCTATTTGTGCAGGAAAGCGAAGGAGAAGAGACCTCTGCCTAGATCTGACACTTCCTCAGTCCATGATCGTGGACGAGTCAAACCAGTTTGTAAAACAAGTTCTGAAACTGGTTTAGAGAAACAAATAGTACGCATGCTCAGAGCTGAATTACGCTGTAATGACATTGAGCCCGTAGTGTCAAAATGGCGGCTTGCACAGCGTGGTCATTTCGAGGTTTTTCATGTTGTTTGAAAGTGCTCTAAGTTATGTAATTGATATTTTCAAAGATGAAACTGTGAAAGCAGTGACAGAAGAACAAAAGAAAGCAATCTTTTCTGTTTTATCGGGCCGAGATACATTTGTTTGCCTTCAAACTACGGTAAGTTACCAAGTTGCTCCCGCAAAAACCGGTTTGATATCATGTGGTGAACATCACTCGTTGTCATGGCAATTTTTGCACATGCGCGACAGAAAACGTGTCAGATCTAGGCAGAGGTCTCTTCTCCTTCGCTTCCCAGCACAAGTAGAAACCTCTGCCAGCAGGGAAAGATTGTTATAATCAAAATGATAAATTCGCAACACATGTTGAACCCTAACCTAATCTTAATCTAACCCTAATCTAATCTTTATCTGACACTAATCTAAACTTGATGACCTATTTTTTTTAATAAAACTTTTTAATGTTTGGTTACATTACAGCATCTTTAAACTTTTCCGTGCATATACGCACATATATACTGTATATGAAAACCGCCTGAAAAACAGCCTTAAATGAAGTAATGATCGTATACCTTAATAGACGACTACCAATAACTGATTTGGTCATATTCATCATGCCTATATAAAAATAAGCAATTACAGAAAGTATAAATTAATTATAATTCAACTCCGTGTCTGTTGTCTGAAAAATACACGTAAAACCTCGACGTTTCGGAAGTACTTCTCTACTAACTTCCCCACGAAGGGCCTAATTCGCTTGAAACGTCAAAATTTTGCAAGTAGTTGCATCCTACCAATCCGCAGTTTTGTATAGGTAATCATGTGATGGCGCGAGTACAATCTACCAATCCGCAGCTTTGTACAGGTAATCATGCGATGGCGAGTACAATTAGGGATTAATAGTACGAGTGATGTTTGGAAATTTTGCCAAAATTGGACGAGCCGCCGGGGCGAGTCCAATTTGGCAAATTTCCAAACATCACGAGTACTATTAATCCCTAATTGTACGAGCAACATCGTATGATAACTTGTTTATTATTAGCATGACAAAATTGGATACATACTTCTCAATGTCAACATCATATTCTCTCGCCAAAGCCCAGTCCTGCCAGACTTTCAACAAAAATTTGATGCTTTTGTTTGTATTTTCATTTAATTCTTTTGTTCAAGCAAAATTTGGTGCTTGTGTTCGTATTTTCATCTAGTTCCTCCACGGCAATTTCATTTCACGCTTGTGTTTAAAATACCTTTCCGCCATTTTGTTTGTTTTGGAAAAATCATTAATTGTACTGCAGTACAATTAATGAAATAATTGTACTCCTCTCAACCAATCAGCATCCAGTAATTTTGTCATGCTAATAATAACTGCTGTTATTGCAATCACTGTACTTACATTACGCGGGCACAGAGCAATCTACAAAATACTCTAAATTGCGGGAACGACCAAGCATCTTCAGAATAAATCAGTATACAAAACAATAGTCACTCTGAAAACGGTATATACATTTAGTAAAGTGTTTAGCTACTCTACGTTTCGACTAGATTTTAGGCATCATCATCAGGAATCAATCATATCATATATATTCGTTGAATTCATTCCTGATGATGACTAAAATCTAGTCGAAAAGTATAACACTTTTCAATATGTTTACCGGTTTCAAAGTGACCATTGTTTAATATAAATAATCTAAACAAGAGCGTAGTGTGCACAAGTCTGTACAATATGGAAAGGAGTCAGACACGCCACCAGGCCATTTCTTTCAACTGCTTACTAGGTGAAACAAGTTTGTGAAAGATCAACCCTGATGCAATTTCTTCAAACAATTGACACATCTGACACATGTTCAATGCATGCTGATACTGAACTCCATGAATTCCATACATGAATACCCATCCAATTTTTAGTTCTTCTCCTTCAGTGTATAAGAAGTGGAAAGTGCTTCAAGCCAGCACAACAAGCATTTGACAGGCACAAACCAGTGGAATAAAAACGATGAACGAAATGAAGGACATAGAAAAATATCACGAACTTACCAAAAAGTGAAAGACCTTCTTTAGCACCAGAACCACCTTTATAAGCTGATGGATGCGACTCCTTTTGAAATATCTGCAACGCACTGCCACGCAATGTGGAATAAAGAAGATACTTATCATGTTGTTTAGTTTGGGAGTTTAATATAGTGTATTATAACTATGTATATGCAGCCAAATCACTTATAGAATACTCAGGAAAATTGTTTTAGCAGCAGGCCCAACTAAATATGCTAATTTTCCTCTAAAATGTGACTTTCTCTGCACCAGCATTAAAACAAACAATTTGCGTAGAATTCAGATTCAATAGTCAGTTAATGAATACAATAGTTTAGAAAAGTACACACTGGCAAATTCAATAATTGGTATATACCTGTACGTGTTCTCGTCAATGATCATTGCATCTTCCCTGTTTTTTTTTTAAATAGTAAAATATTTCATTGTTAACCTATTAGTGTGCCAGAATGCGCCTTCTTTATCATACGCCAAGCTGAGCAGAAACTCGCGTGCTGTTTTACTTCAAATCGGTCTGTGTCAGCGTAGGTAGTGACAATAACACCAGAAAGATGCGGATTCAACAACCTGACAAATAAAACTTCCTTCGCTGGAAATGTCGAAGTTTTACTTGTATTTTTAAGGTAGTTCACTTCAAATGCCACGAAGTAGAAACTTGAAACAAGTCTAATGCAGGCAAAGACTTATACTATACGCAAGCTGCCTCGTACCCAGGCGTCTCTTTGTAAAAAAACAGTGATGCGCATAGGACGAACTAAATACTTCATGTACTGTAATTATTTAAAGCGCCTGGGTACGAGGCAGGTACGCAAGGACTTTTCTTGCAGGAACCGAGGAACGCACTGTACGTAATGTCTTGGATCACACATGTCTTTATCAGGTTTCTCAATATCTTTATTTAGATATATATGTTTTTCAGTTGTTTTCTACTCGATAGAATTAAGTCATTATAGATAATTATAATTTTGACGAAGTATCATATTGTTCTACTTACAGTGAATACGTCTTTAAAGCGAGAATAGGAACTCTCGTTTCTATATCTTCAAGTTCAACACCAATTCTTTTCTTGTCAATATATTTGATCAATGCTCCAGTTGCTTTGACCTAAAAAAGAAGTAGCAATTATGGTACAAGTAGGGTAGGCCACAAAATATACAATCTTTGACAATATAGATTGGGACAATCTAGTTTTCACATGCATTGGGTTGTAATATACCATTTCCTGATAGATTTTTTCCACCCTCCCTCCCCCCCCCCCCCCCCCCCCCGTTTCAATTTTGGCGTCTCGCAACCAGACATCACATTTTTGTCAGTCCAACATTGAACTGGGGGAACGGGGGCCCAGGCCTTTCAAATTGTGTGAAATTACAGCACCTGTTCCATAGTTTTTGGCAAAGATTGTATAGTTAACTTATCATTCATTACCAACACACACCAATATAATTCTTCACGGAGCTTGTAATGGAATAACCTTCAGGGAGCTGACGGTGTGCATCCATAAAATTTTCCCAACTAACTTCATCGTTTTATGACCTTCTATCACAAGGGTTATGCCTACGGTTAGTTTATGTTACAAAAATCGAAATTTATGTCCTAGTATATACCCTGCCTGATATTTACTCTTTCCCCAAACAGTTTCTGCCTTCCGGTCATGTAGGCACTTGGGCAGAGTGAAACTGATAGTCGCTTTGGAAGTAAATAATCGACTTCAGTTATTGGTGTCACCCAACAACTTATTAAATATTTCAAAGTGACAGAATTTAAACTTAAATTCGTGTGTTTCACTTGCGCGCTTGTGGGAATGACTAACTTAGGTCGCAGGTATGTTTAAATTTTGTATTTGGCACCTGTAAAGCGTGAAGCAGCATGCTTTTGAGTTCTGTACTTTTGAAGTATATGAGTAAAGTGTAAAATGGTAATTCTCCGGGCATTTTAACACTTGGCATGAACTATATGTTTGTCACTGATCCCTGTTTCGCAACTGAATATAATGTACTGTATGGTAATGGAAATTGCACTACATTTGGCCAAGGAATAATTTTCCAGGTGTATTATAGGCAAAGTGATATATTTGTAATGCTAGTTTGATGTGTGACGCATTTACTGACATAACGTGCAATGTACCTGTGTTAGTACCGTTTCACGTTTTCATACCCACTTACCTGGGCTGCACAATTTGCCGACATTTATTTTAACCAATCCTTCTTTGTTACCAGGAGGACTGTACTGTGCAACAACGACAGAAAAGCCATCTTTGCCTACCGCTTTCCCCACGCCAAGCTCTCGGCTGTGGTGCCATACTAGCTGTGTGAAATTCAACGTCTCAGGGTTGACATTTGTACTGGAAAAATCGTGACTTTGTATCTCTCCGTACCACCGATGACTGACCTACAATATTGGGAATAATATTATAGCATTGCCACAATTACCGTAGTCACTTGTTTCGTGCTAAAAGCATAAAGCTACATGAGTGCATTGTGTGTCACGACATGATATGACCTGGATGACTGCAAAACGTCAAATTCACAACCTGGAAGATTTTCGTTTGATACTGAACTGTACCTCGCGTCCCCGCCGTTCAAAAACCCGTTGTCTTAACTTCATTAATAAGTAAATATTATTCACCATCGTTGAACGTTTCATCTCTGCTATCTCCTGTTGGATGATTACTTCGCAATGAGAAAACACAATGAGCTCAACCAGCTGAGCGTAACCATGCATAAACTAACATCAACTGGGACGAAAACATAACACAAAAACTTCTGTTTAATTTATGTCACAAAACAATCATGTGACCTTCAAAGGGCAAGGACGACGTTAAAAAAATTATTTTAGTAGATGTCCCGCAAAAGGTTCGGCTACAATCATTAGTGATGGTGGAATATTCTTTAAATTGAATCGGTGGCCCTTCAAAAATAGAGTTCTCGTTGGCTTAAATGGTGTGATAGAGATAAGTCGCAGAACGCATTTTCATTCTCGTATCAACTAAACCCAATTCACATTCCTTTGGAGAACTGCGATGATGCGTGGCATACAACAAACTCTATAACCATCTCGATCAGCTACTGTACTCGCCTGAACTCATCTTAACTATAAAAACAGACGTACGTGCTACCAAGCCACGTTTAAGTGATTGGAAAGTGGCTTTTTTCTTGTTTGCCAGCCGTGGTCTTCAAGGAATTTGCTCTGCACATGTTGTTTTAGATGTAAACGTTTGTCGGTAGGCACTGATAGGCACTGGCTAGTTTAGGCGGCCTTCCTTGCCCTTTATTTAACATCGCGGAATAAATAAAGCTGCATGATGGATGTTATGCAAATGTTATTTAGTACTTATAAAACATTTCAAACACGAGTCAGAATATATTTCCTTTCTTACCTTGAATGCAGTCAAGTCTTCTCTCTCAGCATAAGCAATACTCTCACCAGTGTTTTCATCAGTACTGTAGGTGATCTTTCCTGATCTCAGTAATTGATTGGCCCAGTTCTGAGCATTGTTCATTAACAAATGAGACACAGTCAGAGGAGGAGATGCGTGACGTGCCCGAAGGTAATTGGTAAAGACGAGGAACTCTGTACGGAACCTTTCCAGCTCTAAATAAATACATCAATTATTGAAATATGCAGTAATTTCTGAATTGGATTCTAACCTACCCTCATATCGTTACGAAACAGCTTCAAGCGAATAATATATTTGGCGACATGATTTAACCAGTGGTATTAGAGTTTTCAGTTGATCATATCAAAAGACGACCTCAATCTTCAGAACTGTAAATTGTCATCAATCGATTGTGGAATGCACATCAGTTTTTTCAGAAAAGAAGAGTTTATACTCATATCACAAATCTTAGATTTAAGAAAAGCGAAACCGACGTTATGCTCTCATTGGATGTCGGTTATACTCCTACACCTCAACAAGAATCGAGTTAGAACTCACTAAAGCCTGCGTAAACCTGGAATCGCCATTAAAGTTCAACTCAAAGGAAGTGGCAATCAAAATTAATCCCAATTTGGAAGAGATTTCAAAAATTTCAAAATCCTGTTACAGAATTTCTTTATCTTTCTTGCTATAAAAGATATTATATATACTTCAAACAAAATTCTTATGCATTTGACCATGTGGGACATGCATATCCATCGTTGGATATGCATGACGTCACAACCGGGGTAAAATTATTATCTATCTTGAGCAATTTTCCTGCCTTTGTAAGACAAACTCCAATTTTTACTCTTATTGCCCAGATTATCCCTGTTTGTTCCCTGAACTCACCGCTACGTACCTACGTAGATAATATGAACATGTTTTGTGATTGGTTTACTGAAACAAACATGACAAGTGTCTGTGGCTAATACAAGTAGTCTTTTAATGTCACGATTTAGATATCGCAAGACCTAGGTCTGTACGTGTAGGTCGGTACCAATCCAAACCCAATCTTCAGGAATGAATTTTGAATAATCATATATTAATTCACTCACCATATTGGCCATATTCAGCCATGATTCCTGCTGGCTTCTTTGTCTCATTAACAACAACACCATCAATATTATCCTCGAGTGTCCCCACATTCTCGTTAAACTCCTCTACAATATTTCCTGGTGGAAAATAATAGGCGACGACGATACACATATCGCTGCTGAATGCTTTACCAACGCCGAAATAACGACTACCTCGCCAAATTAACTAAAACATAATGAGCGGAATCTTAAAGATCGAAATACACGAGGGAACAATATCCCTTTTTCGACGTAAAATTTCAATCGGACTGAAGCCACTTTTCACAATGCGACTTGCCACGACGATTTTAGGTTTTCCTTTGTGGCGATGACGAGTATCATCAGTTGACATCTGATGACGTTTGCCACTCATGTATTTGAATTAAAACAAAATTCGTGAATAAATTCACCGATATTATTCTAGTAGGGTAATGCATGCATGAGTGCCTGTATAATCAATTTGATTAACTAAAACGTTTGTATACGCACCTTTAGTTAACATTTATTAGTCTTCTTGACGTTTTAGTTAATTAAATTGATTATACAGGCACTCATGTATTAGCATTACCCTACAAAGAGAAACTTTATTCAAACAAATACCAATATTGGTACATTGAATACCTACATATACATTAGTTACAAAAAATAAAATATAAAAAAGACATTACAGTATATAAACTTACAAATAATTTATTTAGGCTAACTCATTCAATATGTCAAAAGTTCTTAGTATATCGTAGCAATATTTTGAAGATACTTTCAGAATATTTCTATCTTTCATACTTAGTATATAATGGAACAAACTTTGTGTATCAAAATATTTAAATGATTGGTTAATTTTATAAACAGAATTAATAAAATTCTGTCGCAAAAATGTAAACACTGTGTTACCACATGACATTAGGTAATGTTGTTCATTTCCAACTTCACCCTGATCACAAAGTTTACATTTTCTGTCACAGTAGGCAATTTTTTTATATCGGCCAATTTCTACTGGTAATCTGTGCGCTGAAACTCGTAATCTTGTAACTGCTTGACGGTACTTAAAATTTTTAATTTCTAAAAGGTATTTTTCAATACCCACATTTACTTTAAGTTTCTTATATTCTTTCAATTTACCACTATCACCATTTTGAAGAACCTGGTCTTTCCAAAATGAGGTAAATTCGTTATTTAATGTAACATTTAAATAATGGCAAAAATTTCGTCTTGTTTTGGTTGACTCATCCCTGGAGTTTGAAAATTTTTCGAAGTCCTTCATCTCTAATTTACACATTTTTAGCAAAAATTGTATGAAAACTATTGGTTTTAGATTCAAACGCATGCAAACGTTTCTAGCTCCACCAGATAACGTATTATTAAAATATGTACTGCTAATACGAATCCAGTATTTAACTACAAGAGTAGAAATTTGAACAATCAAAGGAACCTTTCCTAATTCGGCATAAATAGTCAAATTTGTTGTTTTTGAGTGCACGCCAAGAATTCGTTTGCAGAATTTTAAATGAATTCTTTCAATTTCATTGATAATTTTGAAGAATTTACTCTTAAAGATCTCAAAGGTAGTTACTCTACCTATCAAATAAGGTCCCCAAATTTCACATCCGTATAACAAAATGGGGATTATCATCGCTGAAAATAGTTTTAAAAGTATTTTTATTGGTACGTTTTCAAAATTAGAAAATTTTTTTAAAAGGTTATTGTATGCTCTTAGAGCTTTATCACGTAAGACTTTTAGGGCTTTCTTAAAATTCCCAGAAAAATGAATAGTAATTCCAAGATAGCAATATTCATGATTAATATCGGTGATTAATATCTATGATTAATATCGGTGTATTTATCCACGAATTTGGTTGTAATTCATTAAAACCCTGAAAAACACCTCCATGCATAGTGTTACCGCTCGAAAGCTGCTGGATAGTGCTTTTATACCACTTGTTGTAACAATGGCGAAAATACGCAATAACGCACAAAGGAAGCTGAATGGTGTCGAAATTAATGACTTGGATGCACTTGGGTGTAGGTTTATATGGTTGGAATTCCAATCATTTGCCGTAAAGTTTTGAGTGAAGTTTTCTTCGACACAATTAAAAGATTGTTCAGTTTGCAAACTGAAGTATTGCCCCCAATTCAGACCTTGATATGCATTTGATATAATCATTAATAATTTACGCTTCTAATGCCTGATATTCATGAAGTAAAAATAAGAAACTACAAATTGCGAAGTTTATTGATTTGTGTCAAACCTGTGAAAAGTTTCCAGTGTCAGGTGAAAAGGACGGATCCTCGAAATTAAACAACCTTGACTCATCATACCACAGCTTCGTGGCTTTCTTTCCATTCAGATCATATCCTTTCCTGCCAGCCAAGTTTTCCCCATATACCATGTTCTCACTGTGTGTGAATTGTCCAGAATCCAGCAAGTGTTGTGCCCATTTCTGCGCCTCGTAGGCCAGTTTATACGACCACTGTAACGGAGGAGCTGAGTGTCTTTGACGATACTTATTGTGTGCTAAGAGACAATCTTCTTGAAACTGACGTAGACCTGTCAAAAATGAGGAGCTTGAGCAGATCGCACATTGAGCGTGTTATTTGATAACCTTCTGCATGTTTAACTGCGATCAGCTCTACTGACTTGCTGAAATTAGCAAGTTCAAACAAACGGTAACATGTTAACATGTATATGAGCATTCGCAAATCCACCTGGAAACTTTAAATTCAGAACGACCAAAAATGGAATTGAAAAAATATTTACAAGGTGCAAAAGAAAATAAAGTGCTGATTATACAAAACCTACGCCTATATAGGACAGGCAGCATATCGTAATTGGCATTTTCATAAACACGAAATGTTTAAAAAATTCGATTCCTTATGCTAATTACCTGGAATGCGGTTTAGAGCTATGCTATGAATCACTGGTGTAGATGTTCCACTGACTTCAGATTTCTTCAACACATTTGCATTAAAATCTTCAGTATTTCCAGGAGGGTGATACCTTGCCACGATAATCTCTTTTCCATGTTTAGTTCTGGCTCGACCCACTCCTATCTCACGGCATCCTTTCCAAAGTAGTTGGGTAAAATTTTGCGTAAATTTACTTAAAGTGTCTCTGGTGTAGTCATAATCTTTTCCTTCCTCGTACCACATGCGAGATACCAAAGTTCCAGTGAGTTGTGAGCCCCAAGTACATGCTATATTCTCGCTATAATACTCGTTCTCAGGACTTCGTTCAAATTTATCACCTTCAGCCAAATTTTCAGCCCATTCTTGGGCGCCTTCACATAGTTGGAATGATAAACTCAGAGGTGTTGTACTGTGCTGAGCTCTGTATTGGTTGTGAGCAATTAATGTCTCGGTACGAAAGCTTTCGATTTCTAAAAGAGAGGCAAAACTAAAGTTAATTCGATCAGAAAATGATAATTCAAATTTCAATCTGCATTTCGGTGTTATTCTTAATGGCGAATTTCGAAAGCATTATTATCCATATAGTGACCATATTAGTTTAAGAGATTGTTACAGACCGTTGACTTACGTCATTGTGTCTGTATATACTATGGACTTCATAATATGGATCGACTGTGCACACATAACTAATGTAATATACAGTATGTAATAAGTCTTGTGGAAGATTGTCGAAATCTAGCAAGCTCTATATATATGCATTTAACAATTAGACAACGAAACCGAAGACAACGAGGCTGAGTTGTCTAATTGTTTTAGTATAAACCACATAAAGAAAACTCAATTTTTAACTTGATATTTATGTAAAATATTAACTTTTTAAGCAAATGAGCGTTTAAAATGGCTTCCTTTGGCGACATTTCGCTTCAGCCTTGTTGACAACTAATCAGTGTTGCGAACTCCCAAAAATGACTTGAAAAATACAACTTGTGAGTTTCAAAAAAGTTAAAAAACATATCGTAAAACAGTATAATAGTAAGGGGTGTTATGCCAGCAAAGTGGCCATAATTAAAATAAGGAAACAAGGCTTAAAACGGCCAAAATTTCAAACACAAAATTGCTTCCCGAATTGTTACTAAATAAAGTTTACCTTAATAGCCTATAATAAAAGTGGACGCAAAATAATCCGAATGTCATTAAAATCTTTAAAATATCTGGTAAAATAAAGAAGCAATCCATTCCCATCATATATATAGACAAAAGTTTAGGTTAAAATTTTATCGAAAAACTCGATTAAAAAGGCTCAAAAAAGGCGAAAAACAAACTTAGCCAAAATCTCAACATTTCAATAAACGAAAAATAAAACTCTTTAAAATGAAGCTAAATACATGAACTCGTACTTAAATGAAGCACACATTAAAAAGGTTGAGAAATTAGAGGTAAGTACAGTAGCTCCAAACTGTTGTTAAATTTCGACGATTCTACTTGGAATATTAACAAACATTGTGCATATATTTAAAAAATCGTCTGTCGCTTTCATGTTCAAAACTTCGAGCAAATTTACCGTATGCATGTGTCAGCAGTTTCCATGAGTCTTTATTTGTGTGCAGTCCAGAACCAAAATTAGGCCATTTTGATAAGCCTTTTTCCTTTGAATACAGCTTTTAATACTTAAAAGCGGCGGCCATTGACTCTCGCGCCCTTCGCTGCTTGTTGCTACTAGTAGGCTAGCTAGTAGCGTAGCCAATCAGAACGCACGGTACATGATAGCCTACTAGTAGGTTTATACTAAAGAATAATAACCCGATATAAAATGTTTAGAACTATGCCAAAGATTAAAGTACAATTGAAGCGGAATAAAGGTCAGATCTAGAACGGAAAAGTTTGACTCTCCAACGGTTGGGTACCAGCGGAGCTAGGCTATAGCGATGACTATACTAATAACACATTTTTGTAGATGATACTGTGATACAACTACCTAGAAAACATGAAATGAACTAGCACGTTCGTAGAGCACTTAAGTAGAACAAGTGAATGGTGCGTAGCAAGTTAGTAGCATACACGTACAGAATACGGCACGTATTGTGGCAGCACGTTTATTAGGAGCGTGTTAAGAGTATGTTACTGGGACGTTAGTAGTACGTTAGCAGTATCTTAATACTGAACTTCCAGAAGCATCTTTGCTCGAAACGTGCAAAGTATTTTTGTATATTTCAGGTAATTGTGTCTCTTACAAAACACTGTTTTAACTTCTCCTATTTTAGGGGCTGATTACATGGAGTATTTTCAGCCCTGACTGAATTTCAACGCGTTTAATCTAACTGAAATTGATGTTTGTGATGTTACTCTGAGTGTATATCCTCACCGGGCGAGCTTCAAAAATATGCCCGGCCACGGTGGGAATCGAACCTACGACCTTCGGAATACTAGCCCAATGCTCTGCCAACTGAGCTACGCGGTCAGGTCAGTTCGTGTAAGTGATATTTCGGAACAGATTCTAGTTCCTTCGATACCAATGTAATCTAGTAATATGATTTTTTCTGTGTTAACAGAGTAACATCACAAACATCATATTCACCTGAGTACACACTGACCAGCACAGAAAAAATCATATTACTAGATTACATTGGTATCGAAAGAACTAGAATCTGTTCCGAAATATCACTTACTCGAACCGACCCGGCCGCGTAGCTCAGTTGGCAGAGCATTGGGCTAGTATTCCAAAGGTTGTAGGTTCGATTCCCACCGTGGCCGTGCATATTTTTGAAGCTCGCCCGGTGTGGATATACACTTAGAATAACATCACAAACATCATATTCACCTGAGTACACAACACCAACACAGAAAAAATCTAACTGAAATTGTTTCACGATTACACGGCTTCAGACCAGCGGGCTGTGTAATAGTTATAATAGATAGCTTAAGATCTACGACGTCGACGTCAGCTAGGACATCAGGGCTAAGCAGAGGACTGGGACTAGGACGTCGTTCTAAATAAATAAACTTCCACTTAAGATTCACGACGTAGACATCTAAACTATAAATATTTACATCCTTTTGAAAATGAATTTAAAATAGACGTGCGAACTATTAACGTTTGTTGCGCTCTTGTATTTACGACGGTAAAACTCTTATTGTGTGGTTGTCGACGTTTGGTGGACGACGAGCAAATTGAGAGACACATGCACACTTCAAAAACTATTACCAATTTACTTCCGCTTGCCGCCTTAAATATTTGACGTCGTCGTTCTAGTCCCAGTTCTCTGCTTAGCCCTGACGTTCTAGCTGACGTCGACGTCGTAGATCTTAAGCTATCTAATGTCAGCTGAAACAGGGATGAAATTACAGCCCAGGCTGAAAAGATCAAAACAGAGCTATTCACATATTACAAAAACGAAGCCACTTAAAAGTGGCTTCACTTTTGTATGTGAATTAATAGCTCCATTTTAAAATAAAATTTAAAAATTTTTGTTTTTTCTACCTCGAGTGAAATTTCAGTTAACTAAATTTCAGTCGTGATGAGAGAAACTTATCCCGGGCAGAAAACTCGCTATGTAATCAGCCTTTTATTGAGGGTCAAACAATCCCTTTGACAACACGGTTGCCAATTAACCACAAGTCAAGATAGTGAGTGATGGCGTCAGTATAGTTCTTGTTTGAAAGCAAGAACGGCATTCAATGTAGGGTGACATTTGTGATTTCCAACAACAGCGGTTTTCGCAATCACTCACGCCATCAAAAACGTTTAGATTTACTTGCGGTCAGAAACGTTGTTCGCGTAGGCTCTTATTATAACACATACAGGCCATGTTGGCGTAATTTCAGCTGTCGCATTCGTAATTAGCAACTAATTAATCACTAGACGCATTTATGATCAAAAGGCGTTTTTGTCGCTTGACTAAACAATATCCAGCAATGAGAGCAACACGTAGGCGAATTACACAATGGGTTTGACTTCGTAATTGAGTCTCTTATCTTGCAAGTTGAAAGCAAGCAGCGATGATAATGGCGAATATATGCTATTATTAGTCAGTAGGCTATCAGTTTTTCACACCATGCATGCTCTTCATAATATATTTATTACATTACCTTGTTAAACATTGATTGATGTGTGTGAATATTATTTATAATCTTATCATCACTTCAAAACAGCCCTTGTGGTCCGAGACTTTTAAATGGTGATTAGAAAGTGTTTGGCCTATATTGATTATCAACGATCACTGATATGTGATACCTTACAACATGGGTGGGATTGAGAGAACTTTCCTTAAAACGTTTTTCATTTCATGAAAAACCGAAAGTCAAGATTATTCATGAAAGGGCGGGGCTTCTCCTTGAGAGTGTATCAAGAAAGAACTAGAAGTATACCGTTACATTGTTTACCCTTATGCTGTTGATCTATAGACACATTGTCATTGAAAACAACCCAAAGCGTATAACAACAATCAACATATATCAAAGCGTTCCGTGTTTATCTTATGCTTATGTTTGCTATATGCTTGCTTCAGTTCTACCACAAGGTGTATAAAAACGTCGAGACCTTTAGAAATCAAGCTATTGTTGCAGTTTGAATGCATAGCACTATGCTGGACCCACGGGCACGGGAGCGTAAAACACAATAGAAGGGAATTTTATGTTATTTAAGACTTTAATGATTTGGTTTCGCCCAACATATGAATTACGTGTTGATTAATTTAACACAGCGGGTAAAACAGTAAAAACTAACTCGTTGCCCTGTGGCCAGTTGAACATTTTTTTATGACATGACTAGTAATAATTTGACTAAGGACCAGACTAAGGTTTATACAGTTATATGCTCCTTCATACGATTAGAAGCTACTTTAAATTCCCCGAAGCATAAAATCTTGCGTTTTCTTGTAAACTGTACTGTATAGTGAAGATCAAGCTTAATCTTTGACAGTTGCTCGTAGGCGAGCCTTGGAACGACGTGCCGGTTGTACATACGGAAAGTTTCAGTGTTAAATAATTGCACCGATATCTGCATGATTAACTGATTAATAAAACAGTTTGAAATTCGAGATGTCGTTGTGCTTCACGACTTCAATTTTTGAATTGCAGAATAATTAGATGCACTATCTAGTGTACAGTATATAGATATCTATGCTTTAAACAGACTGGAATTATTGAACTGGAAAAATAAAATACATGCTTATTTTCGCATATAATTATTCAGGATGGTATTTTTTCTAATGACTGCATGTTGTAGTGATTGCAGTGCCACACAAAAGTGAGACATCGATTTATTTTTGCTGCGTGAGCCTGTTAATAGTGGTATTTATTAAAAAAATATGTCTTCGAGCATGTCGTGCACTTGTTCGAGCATGCTCCAGCCTCCAGTGCACCGCACTGTAGTACTATGCTCGGTACTGTGTCTGATTGCATTTTCTCGCATTAATGAATTATTATGACAAAGCCATGCATTTTATAAATTTATATAAACATCACTTGAAATGTTGAAGAAAATGTTGAAGAAAATGTTGAAGATTTGGAAAATCTTCTGATGGTTCATGCCGAATTCGAAGTGCATGAGGAGCTCCCGCAAGACATGACCACAAGAGAATAATACACGTCAGTCACAGTAAACGTAACATCATTGGCAGTCTTATATAGATTCATTAATTAAACATTTACTGGGAAAATAAAGACTAAAGTGCTAAATGTTCTAAATATTTTCATGAATCCAAATACTACGTTGAAAAACGCCTAAGACTTTTTTTGTGATACTTCAATAATATCAAATTTCCTTATGCCAAGCGAGAGCTACAGTGTATGTATCATGCAAATTATAATGGACGAAGTTTCATAAAACTTTAAATATTCTCATAATGCAAACATCGCATGCAAAATGCATTTGATTTGTTTCGGGATATTATATCAATAATCTACAGCACTTGTTATCCTTCTTAATAGGCAGTCATGGAGAACGCTCGAAATGTTACGTTAAAAATTATGCATGTCATTTTTGATCAGGGAGAATATTTTGATTTATTAACTCGATTCTTATCAGCATATGGCCAACTCATGCAGATTCAGTGCATATTATAGTAGATTCGTGTAATTAATATATTATGAAGACGCTATGGGTTAGAAAGCGATAGCTCAGCGAAACGATAATACCGTTTGTTTAAGACGTAACGTTACTAGGACTGGGTAGAGTAAATGTATATACATTGAGTTAGCACGAGCATTCCACGGCTGTAAGACTAGAGATTCATACATGACCTCTGAAGACCTTATGTTTGTTTACCCCATTATGGCACTGTCTGTGTTTTGTGTCATTAAGTGCCGACATATGCAGTGTTTTCAAACTTAGCTACATGCAAATACATCTATCTTTCGCAAATGAGCATATCAATAGTTTCAAAAATTTCAAATGTATATTTAGTTTCTGATTTTGTACCGAACAGAAATCAAAAGCTTTCTAAAGGTCCGCATATCTTTGATAAAAACAGATAAAGTAACACGAGAAATATACGCAGTAGACATAGTTGATTCAACTTGCTATAGAATAACGAATAATATAAAAAAATCGTATTTTAATTTTTATTAGTGCGGAAGGATCAATGTGGAAATCTGCTGCACAAGTAAAGTAAGATAATAATGTATATACTTTTCCTCTCACACATGTTATTGTACAGTCATTTAAATTATGCGCAGATAACGCGAAGATCCATTTGACAATTCAATAACTAATAAGTCTGATATTCTAATGCACTGAAATATTGTAAATCAAAAATAGTATCGTATGGCACGTTTTTAAAACATCGCGTTAATACTAATACTACATTAACCGGAATTTTGAATTCACTGTATTCAGTCGAATCAAGGCGTGACTGTCATATAATATTATCCATACATTCATATTCGCAAAAATCCGATTCATGAACTGAATAAAATAAAACATGTAGCAAAAACTTACCAGATTTATGCATTATTCCCATCTGATTCGCTTCAGTAATAGCAAAAGGCTGCAATCATCCCCAAGAAGCACTCTATGTGTTAAATACTCTCAAAGATTTTGTGTTCGCGTGAAACAGGTGGTTCTTGGAGCGAGCTGACTTTACATATACAATGCGGTCAGACAATTGTAATTGTCTTGCTGGCCAATAACATTGAGTTTGGCTATTGAAAAACAGCAGCTGTCGCGGAATAGATTTTAATCTTTGCCTGTCATATGCCTATCTCTTAGAATTATTTTAAAAACGTGCATCACTCGCAATGGCAAATCTCTTGGCCGCTCTCTTGAGATTGAGCAGTCCTATGGCACTCATAAACTGGGTGAACTCAGAGATCAAAGTATGTACTCGTACAAGTGGCTTGTTTTAGGTTGTGGCTTGCTCGTTAATATTAAACAAAGATCTACAAACAAACCGTATGGCAATGATGTCGGTCTTAAAATCATATTAAACATGTCTACAGCAGAAACCAATGCAGTTGTGAATTTCGCTTCGTGTGTTGCTTCTATTGCGCGGGTATTGAACGACAATATAGCATAGACGAATGATATAATATTAAATGTAGAAAGGCAGACATTGAACTGCAGACAAAAACTCAAAAACAAAATAAAATATATTATCTATTGGCAGCATTAGAATTGCTAAGAATTGGGGTTTTCCCTGAGGACACCTTGCCATATTATAAATATTCAAGTGAGGTAAATAAGGTTTAATATGGCTTTTAAAATTAAAATTTTGTGCTGTTACGAAAATATTCCTTGCCTCAAAAAGGTATACGGCTGACTGCTTACGAGCTACTGGTTTTGAGAGGTATACGACAAATCAGATCTCGCGGTCTAAGAGGTACAGTGGACATTCTAACTCTAACCCCGTATTCCGTTACCCGGCCTACCTATGTCGAGCTGCGTTGGCACATAACTGAACTTATTCAGAAAGAATCTCATCGAACTCATTCTATTTCAAAACATTCGCATGAGAGTTTACACACCGTGCGCGGCCTGAAAATGAAATGACAGCTCAATTGCTTTTAAAACGCGGGAGGTTCAGCTGTTAAATTGGGCCATGAATCCAACAATGTTAACTCGTGAAAGCAGCCTCGTCCCTGGCGCTTCCCCTTTTGTCGAGCGTCGTGGGAAAATGACGTCATCAGACGAGTGATTACATCGCCTAAAGGCATGTTTGCCTAAAACTGAACCACGCAAATCAATAAATACATGTATTTCTCAACTAAGTCAGTATTGCATGAGCACTCTTCTTGCCAGGGGAACTGTTACCTGTATCTTGCCATATCGTGAATATACTAGAAAATACATGCATGCAGAAACCTCGCCTTGCTGACAAAACCATTGTATTTTCCGACATGAAGTATGTAAAGTAGTTGTCATGATAACACGATAATTTTTTAAGAATATTCTTACAAATGAAAATCGCCTAAAAATATCACTTTTAATTACAAAATTATCAATTTCCCAACATATATATGTTAGGTATGTAATTAATACACGTAATACAAGCTTCAATTTAAGGTAAAATTCAACCACAATCAATTCACAAAACGTTTTAAAGTGTTCTTTATAAAACTAAACTGCCTTTAACTATTAAATGGCTTTATCGATAAACTTTGAGTTTGCAATAAAATGACTTCAAATTCTCGAATTTTTTATTTAAAAATTTCAATATAATAAAAAAGGGAATCAATATTCCCCGAGCCCACGGCGCGAAGCGCCGTTCCAGGCTACTAATCCCCCCCGGCTATTTACACCCGGGGAAACGAAAGCATTAGCGAAGTCTAAAGTTCATCAAATATCGCGGGCGTCGGTCACCAACGATGGTGAGTGGGTGGTCATCCTCACTGGTCTCAAAAATATGGCTGATTGCCTGTAGGAATGGGATGAGCAAGATTTCAATTTTAAAGACATATATTTGGGAAATCGTTTCATATACAACAAGCTTGAAGCAATTTTGTTTGAAGAAATGAGAAAAATTGATTTACTATGGGAAATCGTGAAATATACGGCAAGTTTCCTTTGAATATTTAAAGGGTATGGGCAATGAAAATTTCTTCATCTATCTTATTGCTTCATCTGAAAGAGCATGAAAAAATAAGCCGATTGGCCGTTTACTGCTCTATTCTATCTCATCTGGTTCCGAAGTTATAAGCAAAAATGTGCAAAATATAAATTGCTGATTCAGCACAATGTGTGACGTCATAAGCTGGGTAAGTATGTTTATTGAATACTACACTGAAGCATAGCTCAGTTATTATGGACCCAAATCAAATGAAATTTTGGATACTGATTGTACATGATGAGACGCATGGAAAAACACTTCTAATTTTGTTGCCAAGGTAACAATGTCGTTCCCAGGCCCCTTGCGCCAATTTTATAAAACAGCTTTATTCAAGGTACTGACAAAAATAAAATAATATCGAAAGTATGTGTACGATACCTATGCATGCCGAAAGTTTACTTGCATGATAATAATTCGAAAATGACATACACATAGAGAAATGCAACTAGTTATTCAAAATCAGTGTAAGGGGCCTGGGAACGACTGTGTTGCCTTGACAACGAAATTAGAAGTATTTTCCCATGCGTCTCATCATGTACTATCTGTATGGAAAATTTCATTTGATTTGAGCCAATAATAACTCAGCTATGCTTTAGTATACTATTCAATAAACATACTTACCCAGCTTATGACGTCACACATTGTGCTGAATCAGCAATTTATATTTTGCACATTTTTGCGTATAACTTCGGAACCAGATGAGATAGAATAGAGCAGTAAACGGCCAATCGGCTTATTTTTTCATGCTCTTTCAGATGAAATGCAATAAAATCAATAAAATTTTTTGTTGCCCATACCCTTTAAGATATATATATATATATATATATATATATATATATATATATATATATATATATATATATATATATATATATATATATATATATATATATATGCAAAGCTCACTTCCCTTGTGGTTGTTTGAGCACTCTGGCCCCATTACACTCTGCGCATGTATCACTATGGATGCGTTGATGTATAGTCGTATTGTTCCACATGCCTTGGTGGGAGCAAGTTCATAGGATATAAATACGAATGCATCGCGTATATATATACACATACACATACACATACACACATACACATACACATACACATACACATACACATACACATACACATACACATACACATACACATACACATACACATACACATATACATGCATACAGTGGTGTCAATTAACGAAGTAAATGTACTTCGTTACTGTACTTGAGTACTATTTTTGAGAAGTGAGCATGTAACAAAGTAAACTTTTTCTGGAGTACTTTTACTTGGAACGAAGTCCTTAAGAAGTAACGTTTTACTTCGTT